>VNKC01003792.1:0-118548 GCA_008042775.1 Drosophila pectinifera | reverse complement strand
TTCCATTTTTGGCCAAAATATGCTGTTCAGAAGACCTCAGGTTTACGCATTTTTAGGTCCTTAAATGTTAAAAATATTCATAACAAAGTCAAAACAGCCTCAAATTCAATTCGGAAAGCAGTTCTGTGTTAGTTTTTATTACGTTAATTAATCTGCATATTGAGTTTAAAGATCAGAAACAATAAATTTTTTGCAAATTTTTAACAATTTTAATGATGTAACCCCTTATCATTTTTTTAAAAATTGGCCAAAATTTTGTTGCTAATTTTTTCAAGTATTTTATTGCCAAATAATTGTGCTTTTAACGGTGAATCGAACCATATACGGCATTTGGCTGACATTCCCTTTTTGTCCAAAATATGCTCTCCAGAAGACCGCAAGTATGCGGATTTTTGGATCGTTAAATAGTCATTTTTATGTCCTAATTTTTGGACAAAGCTAAATTAAGAATAACCATAACTTGGCCAAAACAGCCTTAAAAACAGCGATTCGGAATATATATGGCATTTGGCTGTCATTCCATTTTTGGCCAAAATATGCTCTCAAGAATGCGGATATTTGGGTCCTTAAATCGGCATTTTTATATCCTAATTTTTGGACAAATCAAAATGAAAAATAACCATAACTTGGCTAAATCAGCCTTAACTAGCCATGTGAGCTAGTGTAAGGTTAAATGTAAGATATCTGTATGCCACCAGCGCTCCATGTAGAGCTGCGGTTAAGTTTGGAAGCTTAAGTCTGCAGCTTTTCGATTTCATCGCTTGGGGTCGCCACTGCATAGGTAAAAAATATGTATGATGGGTGTCGAGGTACACTGTTATGTAAAAAACATTTGTTAAGTTGTTTATCTTTGGTTCTTAAAAATTAAAAATGACCATAACTTCGCCAAAACAGCCTTAATTTCAAATTGGTAAGCTTTTCTTTGTTAGATTTTATTTGGTTAATTAATCTGCATACCGACTTTAAAAATAATCAAAAATTTTGATGATGTAACCCCTTCTCAAATTTTTAAAAATTGACCAAATTTTTTTTCTTTTAATTTGTAAAATATTTGAATGTCAAATAATTCAGATTTGAACGGCGATTCGGAATATAAACGGCATTTGGCTGTCATTCCATTTTTGACCAAATTATGCTGTTAAGAAGACGCTCATATCGATATGGAACCAGTGTTTATTAATCAGCTCGGAAATGAGAAATACTTGAATTTCTAAAATCGTGAAGTATCTTCTTAAGATACCGTGCATTTTGGCACGCGATCGTTGAGAGTCGGAATATTTTTATTTAAGTTGGCGTCGAATATAACGCATGGCCGGTCCCCGCCAATATTTTGAATATTAACATGGCTCTGCAGTCTGGTGGAGCGACTGGTTCATAACTGGTTCCAGCTCCGGAGCTCGCGCTATAAGCTAAGCTATAGCTAGCTTAGCATTTTTACGATTGGGTAAAATAAGACATTCTCTATGTAAATTCATTAAAGTGAGCAATGTACGTGTGCTGGTTTCACATTAACTCGGGGTCTCATTTACCGCAGCGGTTGTGTAAATAGGCTTTATATTCACTAAAATTCTAGCTATTTTTTTCTTCGGCTTCGCACCTCTAACAAAACAGATTTTCACTGCAGCAGTGTTGGAAACGCCCGTTGTCTTTTGAGTAGCGCACGTGGAGTAAATCTCACGTTTTTATATCTGCTACAAAAACCAGTTAAATTAAGTCAAAACTATGGGTCGCAAAGCTGAGTACGATGAAAAACCGAAGAAGGGGCCTGGTCGCAAAGCTCGCAAACAGGGACCACCTGTTTTCCGCAAGAAATCATTCGGTAAGTGGCAAACTAAATTTCTCATCGACTGCCGGGTATTAAATTCAAATGTTTCACTTGACAGCTCCCATGGAAGAGGAGGACAAGAAGCTGTCTCACCGACAGAAGCAACGCTTCGTCAAGCGGGAGCAAAAGAAAGTAGTCCAGAAGGCGAAACTCCAGGAGAAGCGTGCCAAGGGTGTCAACAAGCAGCCACAAGTCCGCCGTAAAACAGCCTACAACAGCGACAGTGAGCCGGAGGAAGAGGTTGATGAGGTGGAGGCCCAGGAGGCTTCCTCTGATGAGGAGGTGCCCCAACTGGTGCCGGCACCCACAAATAAGAAGTCCACAGCTCCCAAGGGCTTCACAGATGACAACGATGCTTGGTTGAAGCCCAAGAAGGGAAAGAAGCAGGCAGAACCCGAGTCTGAAGAGGACGACGAGGCGGGGGAAGAGGACTTTGAAGAAGACTCCGAAGACGAGAATGGCCTCTTAGCAGCCGAGTCCGGTGAAGAAGAGGAGGACGACGACGATGACGATGAGGATGTTGATGAAGAAAAGGAAGCCTCCGATGAAGACACCGCTCAGGTGGGCAAGTTGGCCGATCTATCCGATGACGATGATGCCAACTCGGACGACGACTTTGACATTTCCGGGGACGAGAATGAGGAGGACGTTGAGGACGACGACGATGACGACGACGATGACGACGACGATGACGACGAGGATGATAATGATGACGACAAGCTGCCAATTGAGCGCGCGAACAAGAAGCTGAAGAAGCGCGAGGCCAAGGAAGCCCAGCTGGCCGAGGAGGAAATGCAAATGACTGTCGACCATCAGGATGTGTTCCAGCTGCCCAACGAGGAGGAGGAGGCCGAGAAAGACCTCACCCTGCAGGAGGTACAGCAGCGCATCAAGGATGTAACCCTGGTTCTATCCGACTTCAAAAAATACCGCCAGGCGGATCGCTCTCGCGGGGAGTATATAGAGCTGCTGCGCCGTGATCTGTGTCTGTACTACAGCTACAATGAGTTTTTAATGGAAAAGCTAATGGACATGTTCCCGCTCACAGAACTCATGGAGTACCTGGAGGCCTCAGAGGTAAGTCTACTCTTGGAGAAGCTTCTTAACCTTATTTAAATATGTATATTCATCTTTTAAGGTAGCCCGTCCGCTGACCATTCGGACCAACACGCTGAAAACACGTCGTCGAGATCTGGCCGGAGCTCTGATCAATCGTGGCGTCAATTTGGATCCCCTAGGCAAGTGGACCAAGGTGGGACTGGTTGTGTTTAACTCGCAGGTGCCGCTGGGTGCCACGCCGGAGTACTTGGCTGGGCACTACATGATCCAGGGCGCCTCCTCGCTTCTCCCGGTCATGTCACTCGCTCCGCAGGAAAACGAACGTATCCTGGACATGTGCTCGGCCCCGGGTGGCAAGGGATCGCACATTGCGTCCATTATGAAGAACACAGGAGTGCTTTTCGCCAACGATTTCAACAGGGATCGCATCAAGGCAATCGTGGCCAATTTCCATCGGCTGGGAATTGTGAATGCGGTCGTCAGCTGCGAGGATGGCACCAAGTTCCGGAATATTATGACTGGCTTCGACCGCGTTCTGCTCGACGCACCTTGCACCGGCACTGGCGTCGTCTCCAAGGATCCCAGTGTGAAGACCACCAAGTCGGATATCGATGTTCAGAGGTGTTACAATCTGCAGCGCAAGCTCCTGCTCACCGCCATCGATTGTGTGGATGCCAAATCGTCGACTGGCGGCTATATAGTCTATTCGACCTGCTCCGTGCTGCCGGAGGAGAACGAGTGGGTCATCGACTACGCGCTGAAGAAGCGCAATGTCAAGCTGGTGCCCACTGGCCTAGACTTTGGCGTCGAGGGCTTCACCAAGTTCCGCCAGCACCGCTTCCATCCCAGCTTGAACCTCACCAAACGCTACTACCCGCACACGCACAACATGGACGGTTTCTACGTGGCTAAGCTGAAGAAGTTCTCCAACACCATACCGATAACCAAGGAGCAGCAGGAGGAGGATGAGAAGCAACTGGACGCGGCCATCGAGGCAGATGCAGTTTCTACCACAGAAGGTGAGAAAGATATCGAAACTGAAGAGGAGACGGCAGCGGGTGAGAAGGTTCCTCGCAAGCTATTGGGCAAGCGTGCCGGCAAGCCCAGCCTCACAGACATCGAGCAGGATCTGAAGAAGAAGAAGCTGGAGGAGAGCAAGACCAAGTACGTGGCCAAGGTGTTTGAGAAGCCCGTGAAGGCGCCCAAGAAGCCAAAACCAGAGAAGCCGCAGCAACAGAAGGAGAAGAAAGTTCATAACAGCGAACCTCTGACCAAAAAGCCCCAATCCAATGGCTCTGCAGGTACTTCCAAGCCGGAAGCCAAGACATCCAAGAAGAAGCAGTGGCAGGAGCAGCAGAAGGAGAAGAAAGCCCCAGGAACAGACCAGGAAGCCAAGTCAGAAGCGAAACCATCCAAGCAGAAGCCGCAGCCTGTGACCCCTGCGGGCAAGAAGCCATCGGCCAACGGCCACGCATCGCCTGCCACGCCTGAGCGCAAGCAACCTAAGGGAATGCAGCCCCATGCAACCGCAAAAACCCCATCTGCCAACGGCCAGGGAAAGGGACCCCATGGAGCGCCAAAGACGCCAGCGGTCAAGTCCACCGCCTCTTCCAAGCTAGCCAAGACACCACGCGTGAACATTGATGATGTACCCTTGCTGGAGGGCAAGCCGATCAAGAAGCAGAACAAGCTGAAGCAGAAATCCAAGCAGATCGGACAGCTGAAGAAGTCGAAGGCGGACGGGAAAGCGGGAAAGAAGCAAAAGTTCAAGAAGTGAACACCTAAGTGATCCCCGATTGGTTAAGAACTAGAACGTAAGTGTTGGGGCAGTCCCCAGACGATTACGATTACCTGTTTTTTATTGAGAACTGTCTTAGCTAATATGTAGTCGAGGAATACAACATCATTGCTGTTATCATCGATCGGATTCAATAAATGCTAAGCTCGCCTTAATATAATAATATAATAATAGCGGGTTTATCCACCTTTCATTTTGGGGGAACTCATGCTCAGAAAGCTCTGCCAGTTATCAGTTCCCAGGCAGCAAGCTCTGGCGTCGGATCATGGGTTACAAAAGCTCAGATTCAGACGTAGCGATTAGCTGCATCATTATTATTATTAGTTTCAGTTCGAAGCTGGCAAACGGACATGCAAAGTGCACTTTTTCTGTGTTTTTGCCTCGCGCTTGCTCTGGTTTCCATCGAAGCGGATTTGGATATCAATACGGTCACGGCCAGCCAGATCCGGAGGAATCTCAACAGAACAGCATCGCCCTGCACGGAATTCTGGAGCTCTGCTTGCGGTGGCTTCATCAACAACACCTCAGCCTCCAAATATGTGGACAACTTCGAGTGGGTCGAGGACCAGTTTGCCATTGCCCTGGTCGAGTTCATGGAGAGCAACCTGGGGGCCAACGATACAGAGGCACCGCGACTTATCAATCAAATGAGAACGTATTACAAGGCCTGCACTGGGGATACTCTGGCAGATCCTCCGGAGGCTATGAACCGTTGGCTGATGGACGATGTGAGCCCCTTTGGAGTAGTCATCGATGAGCGTGCGGACGTGGCTACCAATGATTCCACGCGTCGCGTTGTCCAGTTATCGATGCCCTCAACGAGTGAAAGATATAGGATGCTGAGGGCCTTGCGAATTATACAGAGCCGTGACTACAACTACGCTGACAAGGAGACTTTGACACAGTTAATAAAGAATTTAATGGAGCTGCAGGATAAGCATCGCAGGGATGAGCCCACTGTGTACACATGGACATACAAGGATCTCCTGGAGCAAATTCCCACACTATTTTGGACGGCCGAGCTTAGCACCTTATTTGAGGAGAAAAGGGACCCGCAGATCTTCAATAACCTAGTCTTCGAGGTCAGCGATGTGGAGTATTTCCGCGCATTGGTTCAGCTTTTGAGGTCCGTAAATCTTAAGGACTTCAAGGAGTATTCGCGAGTACGACACTTGGATGTGCTCCAAGAATCGGCGCCTAGGAATCGGAATCCGAAGTCGTGCATTCACCACATGCGCGCCTTCCTGCCGCTGGGCATTAATTACATTTACGATCGCTTTGTGTACCAAAACCGGGAGCAGGACACTCGTCGACTGCAGGTGATCTTCACCAACTTAAAGGCCACTTTTAGAAAATACTTAGGGGCCAATCAATTGGAGCTCAGCTCGGGGATGCTGGCCTATTTGGAAGCCAAGTTGGCGAACATGCAGCTGAAAGTTGGCAACCTGCCGGAGGAGAAGTCCCCCGAGTTCTATGACTCCCACTATGACAGTGCCAATTTCACAGAGTCCAGTTTCCTGGGGAACCTCCTTGAGGCGCTCGCCTTGCGCACCCGTCTCCAGCACGCGGGTCTCCTGCAGCCGGGCTCCAGGCTGGATCTGCGGCGCTACTACGTCAACGATAATGTGGTCAAGGCTCGAACCTCACCCTTCTATGAGAACGAAAGGAACACGATCACCGTGCCCATGGAGTTCCTTCAATTTCCCCTGTTCGACCACCGGCAGCACCCCATCTTCCAGGAGAGCCTTGTGGGTGCAGTGCTGGGTCACGAGATGAGCCATGCCTTCGAGCAGGAGGGCGTGCTCTTCGATTCCGCTGGGAACGAGTCACCCATAGGCTTGCAGATACGCGACTCCCGCAGTTTCCGGGATGCCATCAAGTGTGCTGAGGGAGAACCAGCCGCCGTTTCCCTGAAGGAGCGCCTGGCCGATCTCAATGGCCTTCAGCTGGCTTACGACTCCTTCTTCGGCTTGAATCACGACTCGCGGCAACTCGAGTATCGTCCTTACTCCTTTGAGGCGGAGTTTACTGCGCCACAGCTGTTCCACCTGAGCTATGCCCAGTTCTTCTGCGGATCCCTGCCACCGGTGATTGCCCACGATCGCGACGATGAGCGTGTGAACGTGAGCGTTGGTAACTTGCGGCAATTTGCCAACGATTTCCAGTGCCCTCAGTCGTCGTCAGCCGAGCAGGCGCCGCCGCCTCCTGTGTGCGAAATGTGGCGTCCACGGGGGAAGTAAGTGGGAGCAGTGAGTTGGGGCGTCCGCGTCTTTGTATTGCATCCATAACTATAAAATGTGACACAGAGTCTATGCTGCTTGAATAAATAATTATCTGGCTCTAATATTTTTGTCGTTTAATGGTAAGTTTCGGAGGCTACCTACCGAACTTGTTGTATCTATTATTTTCTTTAATTATGGTTTATTGCTGTGAAAATAATAAAACGTTTATCCGCATCCAAGGAAACATAGTCTAAATTTCTTAATTCACCTTAATTTGCAGACTGTAAATAAACTTGAAAATTAAGGAAATAATCTAAAAATATAATGTATATAAATTCAAAAATAAATGTGTTGGAAAAGCTTTAAATGTTAACTCAAAAAATTATAATACTAATAATGTTTCAGTCGCTAATTAAAGGCCAAGGCAATCATAAATTGTATACTGTTTCTTGGTGATAACAACTTTTTGGTGATAGCCCCTCTAAACTGAATATAATATGTTCTATATAATAGGATTTTGGCAATAACAGCGTCTTCTAAAAATGTTAATCTCCCAAGGTTGCCTCTGACGATGATGATCAACCATTCTTCTTGTTCTCATTCTGATTAATTTTGACGATACTAGGCTTAGTAGAGTGAAGTTTTAGTGGATGGGAATCTTAGTAGTTAGCAGCCTTAGAAGAGAGTAATTTAATTTAGCATACTATAAAAGTACTTTCATAGATGGTGATCTATTAAAGCTAGGGGAAGCGCAACTTAAAATCTCAATGTACAATTGTTATGATGATCGACACTTGCTTTTTAATTTAACTTTTACTTTTAACTCTGATATATAGTATTAGTTAGCAGTTACTACTACTTTAGTAGATAGTCATCTTAATAGATAACAACCTTAGAGATACTTAGTAGCCAGATAGTAGTAGTAGCTAGTAACTTTGGGCAGAGAGTACTGCTCTTAATGCTTTTATTGACTACCCCAATGCCCAGGTGAAGAGCCAGCTTTAATCACTTTCGGTGACTGCCAATGCTTATAGGGACTTAATGCCTTATTCCTCTGGAAAGTGGACAAAACCCATTTACCATTTACCATTTATCCTGCCCATTCCACCTGAGTGTCAATTGCAGGTGACGGGCAGTGGCAATTGCTGCTATTGCGCTGCAATCTGTGGCCGCTGGCCGCGACAGCGTCAATTGAATGCAAATACGAGAACACTTGCTCTTTCTCCCGCTCTCACTCTCACTCGCAGGGCAAAACGCCGGTCTCTCGGCGAGCTTTCGCTCTCGGGCGAAGCTCTTTCCACCTCCAACTTGTTGCGGCCAGGCCGACTTCAACTGGTGTCGTATCCTGCGTGCGTGAGAGGTGTGCGTGTGGTGGTGTGCTTTTCCGCAAAGCTCCCGTTTTCATACGCCCCGTTGGCCGCAGTTTGGCGCTGTCTTTGGCCGCCTTTGGACGCGTGTCGCCGTCGCCGTCGTCGCCGTCGCTGCTTCACCAGCGCTATCACCAGTTGTAATCGCCATCCGGCAGATGCTCTGATAGTCCCGCGCAGCATCCCAGGCCTCCATCCCGAGCAACACGACAGAGGCCAGCGCCGCAGGCTTAGCTTGCTCTTTCGCTCGCAGTTTCCGCCTCGTCTTTGTAGTGTTTTAGGCAGTGACTTTGTGTTCGTCTAAAATTAAAGTCTTTAGTGTGTCATTCCGCGATCGGGTCCCGCGGGTGTGTGTGCGTCCGTGTGCTAAGTAATGCAAACAAATCAATGATAATGATAAAAAGGCGATAAACGTTTAAAGCTCCAAGACAAGAAAAGAAAAGCAACAAGCAGCTAAGCAAAGCCCATGTGAGTGCTAAGGAGAGGCGCTAATTCAGGCGGTTAACAGTCACTTTGCGGGAGCGTGAGACCCTCGTCCCCAGGCAGCGATCCGGCGTAGTGTTCTCGCCCAAATCTCCCCTCGGCCTGTGGATAACGAATAGGGCAAACACCGGACCCCAATGGCCGTAAAAACATTCCTCATTTTTGGGAAAATCTCGCATAGCGCCACGGGGCACTGGCGAGCACTGACGCGCACTGGACTCGCTTCCAAATCCACCTCCAAGTGGCGATGATCACTTAGCAGCTTGCTCCCATTAGCAAACAATGGAGAAGTCCGCAAATAGACTTTAAATTGAAGAATAAACGTCTGATTAGACTCAATGGCCGTCAGATTATCCGCTGCCAGCTTCTCAAATGGCGAAAACAAATTACTGGGGTGGAACCTGGGGGGCACGGGGGGAGGAAGAAAGGAGCAGGGTGCACAGGAAGAAAATGTATCGTTTCGATATCTAAAAATAATTATTGCCTACCTTTAACATACATAATATAATATTTAATGGCAAAATGCATTAGTAGATTTAATTTCCCTAAGATTTGGTCTTAATCCTAAATTTGTACAAGAAAATAGTGCAATATTTCAGATATTAATATCGAAAAAGGCACGCTTCGTACCCCCATTTGATTAATCCTTAATTCCAGTCATAAATATTATTTCATGACTTCTGCTAAAAATACTCTTATGATGGCATATGAAAAGTGCTAATAAACTGCTATTTTTACATATAAAACGACGAGTTTCTAAGACTATAAAAATGTTCTTAACGTATGTGAGATTCCACAACCGCAGATCTAGGCTGAGTAATAATAAATTATAATAAATATTCAAGCAAAAGCATATTCATAAAATAAGGTCTGAAGCTGCTCGATGATACATCTTTTTTTTTATTAATTCGAGCAGCTTCAGACTTCACTTTATTAACATTTCCCTTAAGAAGACTTGAAATTAGCTAGTTTCCAGAGTCAATTTCAATATTCATTAAGATATATCAATTTTGCTCACTGTATGAAATGGGATTCCTTGCTAGTTTTTGCCTTGGCTTGATTTTTATATCATATATGCAAATGTTTTTGCTCCATTTGCATGTTTACGACTCGTTTGCCGGCGGAGGAGTAAAGCCTCGAGGTGATTGGGGACACCATGTCCTGTGCGGCTCCACTCCCTCGCTCTCTACTCTCCCTGCCTCTCCGTCTCTTTGTTTCCAGCATCCTGAGGTGGAAGGCCCTGGGTATGGGATTTTGTAATTAATTCCTGTCCGGCAGGATGGGCGGCTTCCTCTCCCTCTCTTTCCCCGCACATGGCATTGCAAAACGCTCCGAGTTCACTGCAAAATCTCATGCATATTTCAGATCTGCACCACTCCTCCTCCTGCTCGGTCTCCTCCGCCTCGCACATGGCCGCCGCCGGTATTGTTGTTATTGAGCAAAGATAAACATTTGTAAAATTCACCCCGCATCTATACATATATAATGCATATTCCCCAGTATCCAGGTTCCCAGCCGCCTCTCCCCGATTCATTAGGCCGCCTTGGGCCGCCACGGGTTCCCGAAAAGCAAACAGCGAATAAAAAACAAACGGAGTTCGGCCTGGATAGGGCTGGGGGTTGGGGTATGGGGAATGCAGGGCAACTGAGCGCAAATTGTTTGTGACTCTTGAGTATGAATTGTTAAGTAAATACGAAAATTTAATTATACTCGATTGTAAGAAGGCCAGGAACAAGAGCTAAATGTGGGCGGAGCAAAGGTTTGCGGCTTGCGGCGGGCTGTGTTTGCCTGAAATTTGCAAATGGCTTTCGAGTGTAAGTGGGCCAACGACAGCGTTGGAGAGAGGGTTCCTCGATCTACATATGGGTAGCACTAACTCTAAATGCACTTTGTGTGTTTGCCAAGATGCTGACTGTGTTTTCAGCACTACTCACTCCACCTTTGAACAGAGAATGAGATACTTCATCATAAGCTATGAATGTTACTGGGAAACTAAATATATTTGCAATATATGACTGTTTACATGGGTTTATAATAAGAAATCATAGGAGAAGTGGTTCCTTTATTAAAAATAATACAACTAATAGAGATAAGATAAGATCTATTCTAAGAGCTACTAACAAAAATAGAAAGCAGGGTGCCTACCCTCCGTGGACACTTTTACTTCTAAGAAATCAACCATGGCTCGACTTTACAATGATTATGCTAAGTAGAGGTTAATTCTTCGAATACGCATATAACTATTCACATAAGTTTCTCCACGTGCCGCCTCCCATTCAAAGTATCTGTTTACACCGAAGATGATTGGCAACCGCCCGCAGTTAGCTAATTGAATTTTGGAATAAGTGTGTATTGATGTCTCCTCCAGCAGCTGCTCATAGTTCGCACTCCCCGATGCTGTCAGCCTGACCAGCTGTCTAGCTCCATCTATTCACAGCCACCTCCATGTCGGAGAGCACCCCTTCTGCAGGGGGAACCACTGCCTCTGGCAATGCTCGTTCGCTGCCATAAAGCAGATAAAACAAACTTTACATGAACTCATGAAATTTTAAAATTACATCATGTTTATGTATCTGTAGCGTGTCGGCGGCGGTATATGGGTATGGGTATCGCCATGACTCCTGACCTTAGTCCTCCGCCCCGGCTCACTCCGCCTGCCAACCTGCAACAGGCAATAAAATGCCCGCAGCTCCTCAGTCGGGGAAACTTGTATGAAAATTGCAAATGAAAAGGAAAATATTTTTGTTTTATTTTTACTTTACTCAAGTTTATTCCGGTCCGCTTTTCGGCAACCCCTGACCCCGTGTGCAAATCTAAAGCTTCCTGCGAGTTCAAAGCATCTTCAGAATTTCTTATGCCGTTGTAAGGCAATAAAATTAGTGAGCATATGAAATGAAGTCGTCTGGCAACGCGGCGTATGCTTGATGTCGCTGCGAGTTGCTCATACGCCGTGTGCCTCAGACCTTCGCTGGGCTCCGCCTGTGTGTATTGTTTCGATTCAATTTTCTTTTAATTTGTAAACTTTCCCCGTGTCCGGGTGGGCGTCCCGTTGCCCATAGATTCCTCTGTTTCACTGTCCACGGAATTAATGCGGGGCGACTCGCCAGAGAGGCTAAGGATGATGGGCCGATGCTGGGGCGGATGACGAGGCGGGAACCCATCTATTTATTTGCTTTCGGCCGGCCAAAACCATAAATAACGATATGATAGCGCCTGACTGCGTCTGCCGTGCCATTCGGTTCGATTTAATTCGCCATCACCGTCGCCTCTCTGGGACTCGATTCGATTCGATTCGATTCGTTTCGATTTGATTTGTCTGCCAGCTGACGGCGCTGACTTCTGACTTTCTACACGCTTCGCTGACCGGGCTCGTTCATTCATAAAGCTTCTGCTGCTGGCCCATAACTTTTATTACCTTTTTTTGTGTGTGGCTCCGTACGTTTCGTTTACGTGCCTTTTATCACGACTCTGTCATATGGCATTGGCTTAAAGCCTTTTAATTGATTTAGATATAACAGAACTTGGCACTATTGCTTTTTGTGTTTATTATTATTATTAAGGAAATATCACTAAACTCTAAGAGTTATATTTTTAGATGGCGACACGTTCTTATTGTCACTTTCCTTCTCAGTAAGGCAGAGAATTATATGCATATTTTGTATTGTTTCTTCATGTGGACTTAAATCGGTTTTCAAATGGCACAATTTGCATACGTAAATGTATGAATGAATGGAATTCGAGGGGCACATATAGGAAAATGGCTTTACCTACTCATAGCCAATATATTTATGGGGCTATGGCACTACCATTTCGGCCTTCATTATCTGGAGCAATTGTTCCCAAGACAAACCTGCGTCACGTTTAATGAGGAACAATTAGAGAAATAAAGTTTATGCGGGGAATGATCAAAAAAGAGGGTAGAAAGAGAAAAACGTGACGAAAAATGTCAAGCAAAAACTTAGTTTCCAATAAAACATTCTATGAATAAAAGCCACAGTGTAGTACCATTATTATTACAAAAGGCATTATTAACACAGTAGGCTGACATTGCAGTGTAATAATTTAATTATCACAGACTCTGGAGCTACGTTAATAATTTACTCTCCACAGGACTCTGCAGGTTTTCATGGAGAGAAATTTATTATTCATCATTATATCTATGATTTATGGGCTCAATTCGTATTACAAAGATTTGTATTGGAACAATTTATAGATGAGATCCAGCCTCTCTCGCCATTTTCATTACTAATTCAGGGGGCAAGCAATTCAAGTTGATAGAGATCATGTAGGCACATTATTCCATTTATTTCCATTCCGATTGACAATTAAAAATAGAGGAGGAAGCTCTCGCGGACCCGCAGCTCCCACGCAACAATGGATTACTAATCGGCCGACTTTGATGGCCCCAAACAATGCGCATGTTTCGGATTGCATGTCCGTCTTCGTTAGACTTCTCTCCAGTGCACACATGCCAATTGCCAATTAATTTTCATTTGTTTTGACACTCCATAAATCATCCGAGCGGCGGCAGAGCGGCAGAGCGGCCTGCACTGGTGGCCAGCGAGTATTAGGCATACGCCCTGTTGCACCAGCGGGAGAAACCCGACTGCCCGCCAAAGTATTTGGCCCGAAGACTGACTCTGACTGTTGTTATTTACATTGGTCAATCAGCTGAAATGTTTACTTCGCTGCTGCGCTGGGTGGCGGCTAATTGTGGCGCATTTAAGGCCAGATTAGTCGCCTTCCATTGGCTCCAGATGACATGGATGCTAATTACTATTATTATCATTATGATGATCATAATCATCGTGATAAACAGCCAGCAGCACGCGCTCGTCCAAATAATGCGCTTGTTTGCTAAAGCCCATAAATAAATCGCTGCTTCTTTTTGGGGGTTGTGGAGAGAGAGCTTAAGATTGTGGCATGACGACTTCTGGGCCATTCTGGGGCCAGATGCCTGGCCATTTCGGGATTGAAGGCAAATATTTGCTCGCTGGGAAGGAGGGAGTGAGTGGGAGTTGGAACGATTGGAATTACTATTGGGATAAGAGGGAAGAGAGCAAGGGCTTGCAGGATCTGGTTTCGTTTTAATTGAATTATTGTACATACAAATATAATATTATTTAACTTTACATCATTTAGGCTCGATAACAGGGAGTAATAGTCAAATACTCACATATAATTAAGCTGCAAACACTTTTATTTATTTTTTTGCGTTTTCAATTAATAAGAAACATGACTTGATAAGCACAGAAACGTGTTCAGCACGACAACTTGTCACTTCGGGGCCACAGTTTTTTCCTCCAAATAATTATTCAGCCTCATAATAATATATTTTCCATAATATTTCCCAAAAGTGTGACGCCATGAGCCCACACTCGTGTTCAGCATATGAATAGCACGCGAAGCTAATACTTAAAATCATAAAAATCAAAAAAATACACAAGTTCCATTTACCTAAAAGCCACACAATTAATTACCAAAACTCAAATATATTCCCAGAAATTTAACTCTAAAACTCTCGCCTTTAAATGCTTGTCAAGACATTTTTGCCTCTAGTTACTTGTACTTAAATTTAAAAAGTACTTAAGAAGAGATTATAATTCGGGGGAGAACATGTAAAAATTCCAGTCAGCGTAGAAGAACTCCAACGTGAAATTCCCGAGTCAGATTCCACGGCTCGCAACGTGGTACTAGTGCACCTGGCCTACCCTGGCCAGAGATCAAAGCTGTTGCGGGCTATTTATAGACCATAATTAGCGGCGGGACGGGCCAGAGCAATGCAAGATGCCTCACCTGCACGCCGGAGCACTTGTCGAGCCAGGAGCCATGACATTAGCCATGGTCCGCGGGCCCTGGCCAGATATAGCCAGCATATGCAGGGCCCAAATGCCACGTTATCTCTCGAGTTGACATTGACAAAGCTCCTCCAGCCCATCTCCTTCCAGCTTTGTGCGTGCGACGCTTTGCGACGAGATATGCGAGGAGATGAGTCGGCGACCCGTGGAGCAGCTCGCTGCCATGGTATTTGTTCATTAATAAATAACTTGACACTCTTTGTTTTAATCACGGTGTGTGGCTGGGAGGGAGCCAGCTGCCCGCCCCTTGAGCAGGTACACACCGCGTCGCCAGGTGGAAACATACTATGTACTTGCCCCTGACTTACACATCTGTCGCAGCTCTCCGCCTGCCCACAATTAACAGATAAAGTTACGGCCGTCGTCCTTGTTTAATTACTCTTATTCCGGCGACCTTTTGTATCTTAATTGTTGGAACATAATGATTGTGCGTGACTGCTGATTTTACATATGACTTCGGCGTATATATGCCAAGGAAATTGAGTCCTTGGAGTAATTAATCTATCCTTTGAAATCCGTTTCAGCCAGCGATTTAAGTTCTCAGGTATCCCCTCTTGTAAGGCGCAAGTTGTTGTCATAGCTTAAGCTTCAAAGGGTTAATAATTATTCGAGATTTTAGATATATAGAACTTTTCCTTGCGGAAACAATCATTTTCTATGAATTATTCTTAAAATCAATGAAATTAAATGCTAATTAGGTTAGTTTAAAATTAGAGCTTCAATCCAATACAACATAATTGGCTTAATTCTTCGTATGACTATCCGCAAATATTAACTTAAAAGGGCATTACTCATAAGGTTTCCTATCTTATAGGGATATAAAATTGGCCATAACTTAGCCAAAACAGCCATAAATTTAATTCGGAATGCTTTTCCGTGTTAGTTTTTATTAGGGTAATTAATCTGCATATTAATTTTGGAAATTAAGAAAATCTAATTTTTGGCCAATTTTTAATAATTTTAATGATGTAACCCCTTACCAAATTTTCAAAAATTTTCAAATTTTTTTTTTTTAATTTTTAAAATATTTTAAAGTCAAATAATTAAGATTTTAACGGCAATTCGGAATATAAACGGCATTTGGCTGTCATTCCATTTTTTACCAAATTATGCTGTTGAAAAGACCTCGGATATACACATTTTTAGGTATTTAGATGGTGTTTTTTATATCCTAATTTTAAGGACAACTCAAGGATAAAAATATTTATACCAAGAATAATTAAGCTTTTAACGGTGAATCGAACCACATACGGCATTTGGCTTAAATTCTATTTTTGGCCAAAATATGCTGTTGAGAAGACCTCAGGTTTACGCATTTTTAGGTACTTAAATGGGGTTTTTTATGTCCTAATTTTAAGGACAACTCAAGGATGAAAATATTCATAACTCAGCCAAAACAGCCTTAAATTCAGTTCGGAAGGTCTTTCTATGTTAGTTTTTATTAGGTTCATTAATCTGCATATTGAGTTTAGAGATCAGAATAAATAAATCTTTGGCCAATTTTTGACAATTTTAATGATGTAACCCCTTATCATTTTTTCAAAAATTGGCCAAAATTTTTTTTCTAGTTTTTTCAAGTATTTTATTGCTAAATAATTAAGGTTTTAACGGTGAATCAAACCACATACGGCATTTGGCTGACATTCCATTTTTTGCCAAAATATGCTGTTAAGAAGACCTCAGGATTACGCATTTTTAGGTCCTTAAATGGGGTTTTCTATGTCCTAATTTTTTAATTTGAGTTCAGGGCTTAAAATATTCACAACTATGCCAAAACAGTCTTAAATTCAATTCGGAAATCAATTCTCTTTTTACCCAGCAATGAAGCCTTCCATGCCATAAAAGTTATTATTATGGGACCTCCAAATATGTAATATTTGCTTACAAGTTCATTACTCTCAAATGTTTGCTTATAATATATAGTATTTCTGATAGGACTATGACACTGCCCTGTTGCTCTCTACGTGTCTGGTCTGAGCTCCACTGGAACCTTTAATGAATGACAGCAACAATGATGAGATGCCATTAGGACCTCCTTACTTATTCAAGTTTTTAATCGAAAGTATAATCTCTAAAATGCTTTAACTTGCCAAGTCTTCACTCCCTTGTAATAACACATTTGAAATCGTGAGCTAATTGGCTTTACAACCCGCGCTATAAACATTCTCGAATTATCGTCTTCGTATCAAGACCAATTAAAAGCTTTCTAAACTCGATTTTACTCGTGTGAATCGGAGAGGTTATCTCTGCCGCTCTGCCCCGCAATCTCAAGGCTCACGGAAAATATTATTGGAGGGGCTAGGAGCTATGGTTGTTAATGGGTATCTAATGAAGATTATGTAATTGATCGCCCCAAATTATATTGACAGACTGGAGCGTAAAGCGTTCAATTACTGGGTATTTGCCGCCATGGAAAAGAGCTTCACCTCGCTCCCGGCCATTACCACCCACTCCGGCACCCTGGCACTCTCCCACTCTCGGCTGCCCATAAAGATTGTGGGGCGGTTATCTAGCTACATTTAATCTGGGCCCTGCCACTCCCACCATAAAGCAGACTCACTGACTCGCCCACGGTCACGTGAGTTGCTCATGCCTTGTTTGAACAGATTTTTATTATAATTTGTATAAAATAAGCAACGAAAACACCTCCCAGATCCAGAAGTTTTCGCGTGGCGAGTGAGTGCTTTCTTTTTTGGGAAATGATCTAGTATATATGGGGATGCTTTATGTTTGCTTTATGCTCAGCCGAAGAGAACCCTTGTGTTTTGACCTCCCAAAGCGGTTCTGTTTTGTTGAGTCATGGCTACCAAAATATTTAATCAGCGAGCAAATAGGGCGGAGCCTTTTATTTTCTCCGAGTGTATAGTATATAGCATATCTCTAAATGGGGAAACGCAGGGGCTGCTCTTTGTTCGGGGTTCTGGGATCTCACAGCTCACAGCTCGCATCTCTGATTCTTTTTCGGCGGTGGGCAACTTTCGACTTTACTTTATCTGATAAACGAAGATATGAGGAGCGTTTCACATTTTTTTCTTGCACCCACGCTGGCGCTTTATTTGTCCAGATTCCATTTAATTGCGCATCGTCCGGCGGAGAGAGCGAAAGTGCCAGGAGCGGAGACGCCTCGCTGACAGGTTCCTGCCGCCGTCCTCTCCATATTGCAACGCATCGCTCTTCGAGGACCGACCCATCGCAGAGCCGGGGAGAGCTTCATGGCCGACGACGATTTGCGGGCGCTGGTGGACAGCCTGGATGACGCCTCGCAGGAGAACTTGGCCAACGTCATAGCCAACTTCTCGCTGGACATGCTGCAGCGGGCCAGCGCCCTAATTGGCGCCCAGCAGCCGCACAGTGGGGCGCTCCTCGTCAACCGCACGCAGCAGTGTCAGCACCAGCAGGAGCTGGAGGAGCTCCAAGCGGCGGCAGCTGGTGGCAAGCGGGTGAGTTGTCCTTGGTCCTCCCTCTATGTATTCGAGTGAAGAGGAGGGTTCGGTTGCCCAGAGGGACCACACATGAATTCCCAGACAGTTCCCCTCTTTTAAGCTTAGTTCATATGTTAAAACTAATTAGAGACAGCGCCTAGTGACTTGTCTGCTGGCCAATCCAGGAACTCGGTCATTTTACGCGGCACTAAACATTTGATGTTTTTAATTATACGCAGTTGTAATCATACATACATATATGGCTCAATAAGCCAACTAGTTGTTTTATTGTTGAAGTGCAATCCAGGGAGTTATTAATTTAATCATTCTTCGAGTGTACTTATTAGCAAATAAAGCAATTACACACAGGTCAGTGGAATTTGAGCTTCAGAAACAAGCTGTGTATTTGTTAATAACAGCTCGAGCAAGCCTCAGAGTTAGATATGGCAAGTCTTCGACTAAAATTTTGTTTATACATAAAAAATATCGTAAACTTGGAACTCCTTCAATAATCCTTCCTTCCACCCTAATTTTGTTTAAAAATACTTTAATAATAAAGTTAAGTGCCTAGAAATGAAGAATACTATGTACAACCTTCTCCTTCAAATTTTGCATTTCACAATATTGAACGTTCAAAAGTATTTGCCATAAATAGGCTCTAGAAAAATAATAAATAAATATCATGCTTAGCTCAGCAAGTTCCCTCCATCAATTCATCACATTCAATCAACATTTTGATAGCAATCATAGCAGCATTCCCCAAAGGCAACAAGCCATTCTATAAATATGTTTTAATTACCCATTGTTTTTGAGAAACAATTTATTTTTCTGGACTATTTGAGCGAAATTTCCCAATTAATCGTTGGCGCTAATTGATCCATCTTATGGCCCGAAGAATAATTGCCTTCCGTCCGCCTGTCAATCTCTGTTCCGTTTTTGGGAACAATACTGCAGCCCAAGGCAACTTACGTTCATGTTAATTTTTGGGAAAATATTCTAGTCGTATTTTATTTCCGGAAAATGCAGCAGCACCAGCAAATATTTATTCATGTATTCCTCTTTGCTGTAAACAAAATAAAAGCCAAGGAAACCCACTTGAGGCTGCATTTTGGCTTTTGTTTATCGTGCATCCCGAATTTATAAATACGATCAAAGCGGCGAGGCGGAGGGACAAGTTTCAAGGGCGTTCAGATTCAGCGAAGCTAAAGCCGAAGCGATAGCTGACTAATGAATGAAAATCAGAAGAGCAAAGACAAATATTGGCGGAGTTCCCCCGTGTTTGGCCTGCTCGTTGACAGCTCCCCGTGTCGCGTGGCTAAGTCCGATCGCATTAGCTGTCACCTCGAGAGCTTTGGCTTATCAGCGGAGGCAATAAAAGAATTGACGAGGCCCAAACGGAATTCTTCGGCGATTCTCCGGGCTTTCGGCATTGTGCAACGTCAGCTGATAAGGCCCATAAAAATATCAATGGCAGCTCAGCGCCGTCGGGCGTATGCCTAGCACTAATATATATATATATACGTCATATATCCGTATTCTGTGAAATTGTTTAGCGCGCCATTGCAAATATATAAATAAAGTAGAGAGATGCTTCGGATATATATCTGGGTACCTCTCTGCTTGTGTATGGATTTCTGGAATTCAGGCAAGACTGGCCACCGAGTGCGTCAGAACTATAAAAGTACAGAGCTGCTGATGGAGACATAAAGATTCGGTGTCAGCTGGAACGCATAAATCGGGCGTACAATCGGTTTTAATGGTGTTGGGCTAGGTCGGTTCCGTTTAGATAGAAGGCAAAGGCAAACTTAATGACTGTACAGAGTCAGCATCATTAAACGTCTGTAAATATTTGAGTTAGCTTTCGAAACTATGTTTTCTTTGGCCCCAAGACGTTGACTATTCCTTTACAGATCTTACAGTGCCCCAGTTCCTTCGATTCCGTGCTGTGCTGGCCCCAGACCAATGCCGGCAGCCTGGCGGTCCTGCCCTGCTTCGAGGAGTTCAAGGGCGTGCACTACGACACCACAGGTGGGGCTCGTTATAAATAAATATTAACTAGTGTGTAAACAATTAATTGATTACTTGTACCCCTTAGAAAATGCCACTCGCATCTGTTTTCCGAATGGCACCTGGGACCACTACTCGGACTATGATCGCTGCCACCAGAACTCCGGTTCCATTCCTGTCGTGCCTGACTTCTCGCCCAGCGTCGACCTGCCGGCTATTATCTATGCCTGCGGTTACTTCCTAAGCTTCGCCACCTTGGTGGTGGCCCTCATCATATTCCTCAGTTTTAAGTGAGTCCATATGCCCCTTTTGAGCTGGTTTTATATCATATTTGTTGTGTATTTTATTAGGGATCTGCGCTGCCTGCGCAACACGATTCACGCGAATCTATTCCTCACCTACATCACCTCAGCTCTGCTGTGGATTCTCACCTTGTTCCTGCAGGTGGTGGGTTAAGCAACCAAATGAAATTCAATTATATTGTTAAATTAACTAAACAATTACGCAGATAACCACCGAGTCTAGTCAGGCTGGCTGCATAACGCTGGTCATCATGTTTCAATACTTTTATCTAACCAACTTTTTCTGGATGTTTGTGGAGGGTGAGTTCAAAGGCGGCGTATAAACCCATAAATTTATTTATATCCCCGGCTTTTATAGGCCTCTATCTGTACACGTTGGTGGTGCAGACCTTCTCCAGTGATAACATTAGCTTTATTATATACGCCCTGATAGGCTGGGGCTGCCCAGCTCTGTGCATTTTGGTCTGGTCCATTGCCAAAACCTTTGCCCCGCACCTCGAGAACGAGCACTTCAATGGGGTAAGTCGGCATATCTCCATAGACTCTAATAGTTAACCCTTTTCTGTATGGACTCAGCTGGAGATCGAGTGCGCCTGGATGCGAGAATCTCATATTGACTGGATATTCAAGGGCCCCGCCTCACTGGCTCTGCTGGTAAACCTGGTATTTCTCATACGCATCATGTGGGTAGGTTTACAAATGATTATATTATATCATAAGTCCCTACTATATATATTTAATCTTAAAGGTTCTGATCACCAAGCTGCGCTCCGCCCACACACTGGAAACGCGGCAGTATTACAAGGCCTCCAAGGCCTTGCTGGTGCTGATTCCTCTCTTCGGGATCACTTACCTTCTGGTGCTTACTGGGCCCGAGCAGGGCATCAGTCGGAATCTCTTTGAAGCCATCCGAGCCTTTCTCATCAGCACGCAGGTCTGATTGTCAGCCATGTCCCTACTATCCTCCACTTACTATACATAATTATCCCCATGCAGGGCTTCTTTGTGGCTCTGTTCTACTGCTTCCTGAACTCCGAGGTTCGCCAGACGCTGAGGCACCGCTTCACCAGGTGGCGGGAGAGCAGGAATATACACAGGAACAGCTCGATCAAGAACCGCAGGTGGGCCAAGCTAACCAATCTCACTCAAGGCTCGCGACTGCACTCATTTGGCATATTAACCCATCGGTGTTGTGGTTTACCCTTGACATATGTATTGGCTTTGCACTATTTAATTGGCGTGGCTTTGGCTGCTGTGTAGTAGTTGTCGTCGTCGTTGTTGTCACTTAACCAGTTAATTTCCATTTCAGGCATCGCGCCTCCAAAGACTACTCGCTGAGATCGCGAACCGAAAGTCTACGGTGCGTATACGCAATGTACAGCTTAGTCTCTAGTTCCGCCTCCTTAGTACTAATCCACTAACCCCGAAGCTAAATTGCACTCGATTCGCTTACTAACCCTGCTGTAGAGTATTATTTGATTTTCCTGCACCGAGTTCTATTATAATTTAGCCTATTTCCTTGTGTTCTGACTGGGTTCTGTTTATCCTCTTTCTTGTAGACTGACATCAACAAGTCCCGTACCCACCGGACACTATGAATGAACACCACCACACCGCACACACAAATATGTATACGACACAGAGATTTCCCCCACATATTACACACTAGGGCGTATATATCCTATCTGTCCATAAGTATTCTCGCATGCTTAGTTTTACACCCTAAGAGCTCAGATTAAAGTATTATATTTTTTATAAACGACCTGCAGTCGCCCTTCGTTTCTTGTGACTAATTGCAATCGATTTTCAGCACGGAAGAGTGTGTGATCTGCCTGCGACCATCGCCACACACGCGGCTGGGATCTTTGCAGCGCTACCACAGCATCGACATCACAGATTTCGTTTAGTTTAAGATAATTCTCATTGCAAGTGCTGAGTAAGAAGTCGGAAAACAGTGTCCTTGGTATCATAGGTGCCAGGCCAGTCTTCACTCAGGCAGGGAGAGCCTAGGGAATGGTCTTACGATGTGTTTCCAATGAGATTAAGCTCACAAGAAGCATGGAGTACCATTCGGGTCATTCAGGATAGCATTAATTCACTTTTAGTTATGTTCCTCCGAGTTCCATCACTGTAAGTGGGTTCCATCCCAAGCTGAAGGTTAAAGCGCTTATAAATCTGCTATTAAACGGAAAACCAATGGAATATCCTACATTTTTTTCTGTCTCATATATATGATGCTAACCTGTATCGAAATGTATATAATTTAGTAGAATATATCTCAAATAAGGGCTACTGTAAATATATAGTCTAATATACTGTCACAAAATCCAACAACAAAGTACATGTGCCACAAGCCATATGTAGAACCATCAAACCTGCTGATAGGCTTCTTTCAGTGTAAATAGGAACGCCAAGAAACACACCCCAGAAGAAGTTACCTCGGGATCAGGCCCCACTCAGACTGGACTTGTAGTTTATTTTCGAGAGTGACTTGAAGTTACAGCAGAAATAGTTGTTAAACTAATGTAGATTTATGATTTTCGGTTTCTTGTTCTTTGATATCTCTTAAGTACGAAAACAAGTGGCTAACATAGGGCCTTCATTCCAAACAACATTCCGAAGGTACGAAATATATCGAAAGGAAACCAAACTGTGAATACACCCCAACCGGTTTTACCCCCGTTCTTTTAGTGTACATTCTAGATTAGCTACTAATTTACTAGTCATCGAGTTTGTGTGTGTTTAGTGTTAGTTGTGTGCCAATGCGTGCAAAAATTTGTCGTAACGATTAATTGGTAATGTCTAAGTCTAAGTTTTACTCATTTTAGCAGTTTCTCGTTTTACTTTCTGATTCTTAAGGTCACATTGTTTATATCACTGAAAATGTAATTTAATGTATACTATATAACTTAAGGCAACGCGAAATAAAAAAAGATACAGGAAACTAAACAAAACACAGGTAAAAGAAGTGGTTAAAGATCATATTTCCTAATAATAAATGTTCTGCGAATAAAGCTTGTTTTCAAATTATATCAAAACGGTTCGTAATTTCTTAATTGCGGCTGATCTTCCCTAAAAGCTACGTATTAATATATATGTCATAAGCCTATGTCTGTGAATTGGATGCGTATGAAATCTACAACTAATTCTATGAACGCTAATGTCCAACGTCGTCACCTGCATTCCATCTCTCAACCTCGACTTGATTCCCTACTAGGTCATGACCTGCCTTCCATGTCTGCAATGTGCGCTATAATTCGAGATGAATTGTACTAGTTATGGGTGAGTGAGTGGTGAGTATGAGTGTTTGTTTTGTTTTATGTTCTATGTAAACGAAATTCATGTCATGGTTTATGCCAGAAACCATTTCAAACAGTCCTCGTCGCCTGCTTCGAAGCCTAGGTATCCGTATAAAATAACAATTAGACTATCAACTAACTAACGCACATTTCGGGAGGGGTTGGGGATTGGGTTTTGGGTTCGGAGACTACTTTTACTTCTTAGAGGTAATATCAAATGCATTCGCCGGGATTCTGGGCACAGTATTTGGGAAATAGAGCCTCAGCCCGTATGCCCAGCTCGACGAGGCGATTGCGGAACAATGAGATTCGGCGGAACACGTCCGGCGGCACTATGTCGATGTCATGGTCATCGCTGGGATCAGACCACAGGCGCTCGGCCAAGGCAGCAGTACGCGGCCACAGCCGATTGTCCAGCTGGTTCTCGTCCACCTGCTCCGTCCACATGCACGCTTCGCCGCCCAGCACCTAAGCAAGAGAGAAATGTGCATAAATAAGAGATTTAATAGGAGAAAATGATGGCAAAGCTCACCTGCTTCCTGTGCTTCTTGTCCAATCGCATCCGTTCCCACGGCCGATGCTTGTAGACATTCTGCCAGGTGCGGTACGGAGCACAGGCAGCATCTCCGGTGGCCCGCCAACTGCCGAAGCCGCAGTCCAAGTACCAGGCGTCCACATGCGAGAAGATCACATTGTAGCCGTTGTCCAGCAGATCGTAGTTCTCCTGCCAGGTGCTGCCGCCCCACACCTGCACGGCGAATTGACTGTGAGGAAGACACTTGGTGTTGGTCAAAGCGCTGGACCAAACGGCCACATACTTGGGCGCCACTCCATTATTGGCCAGCTTCAGTCTGTGAGGGAAGAAATGGAACTGGAGTCCAAAACTCTCGAGGAACAAAGAAGACTCTCGCTCACCTGGCCATCGCTTGCAGCATGAAGTCGCACCACAGACCGCGCAGATCCGTGTCATTGAAGTACTGCGCCCAGCAGTCGAGATTCACCTCGTCGCCGCCCAGATGGAAGAGGTCCGTGGGCCCAGTGTGCTGCAGCAGCTCTTCGTAGAGGCGCTGCAGTATGAGGTAGGTGTGGTTGTTCTTCGGATTCAGCTGGCCGCATGGCGGTTCGCCGCAGTAGAAGCTCCACGGCTGTTGGTTGATGCACATAGCCAGCTCGCCCATTCCGCGCTTCGGTCCCCAGTCCCAGCCATTGCCGGCATGGGCCGGAGCATCGACCTCCGGGATCACCTGAACTCCATAGATCTTGGCAAAGTCGGCCACCTCGCGCACATCCTGCTCGGTGTAGGTCTCGCTCTCTGAGTAGGCACCATGCTCGGCCAGCTCGGGATAGTAGCGTGAGATGTAGGGGAAACTCTGGGCATCCGTTAGATGCCAGTGGAAGCGATTCAGCTTGGACAGGCCCATGGCCACAATAGTTCGCTTGATGGCTTCCACAGAGAAGAAGTGGCGCGAGGTGTCCAGCATCAAGCCGCGATACCGGAACTTGGGCGCATCCTTCACCTTGCTGTTGGCGTACGTGTGCAGCAGGCGATCCTCGTCGTCGAACCAAATCAGCTGCTGCAGCGTGGACAGGCCATGGCGGGCTCCGAAGTACGAGTTTGCCGTGATCTCCACCAGCAGACGGTGTCCATCGGCTGTTTAAGGATATAAATAATGGAAAATGTGAGCAAAGTATATGATAGATACTCCTGAATTAGAAAATACTCACTGTTTGAGGTCAGTTGGTAGCTCTCGTCGTTGTCTAAGCTGAAGTTGACGTCTCCGGACTTGTGCACACTGATCTTGACCTGCACACTGGCCAGATCCCCGGCCTGCTTCACACCGAAAGTGGCGCCAAAGAGCGTGGCTGCTGGGCTGTCTGAATCCGCATGACGTCGAAGCTTGGAAGAGGACTCGCTGACCGTTGGCTCTGATGCAGTGCCGCCGTAGTCCAGCCGCTGGATCTGCCGCAGGTCCTTCAAGAACCAGTCAAAGGCCAGCTGCAGCTGCTTGCGCACCTCCCGATGCGAAGTGTCCACCTGCAGCTGCACATCCTCTACGGAGAAGCTGTGCGTGTGCGAGCTGAGCAGGAATTTATGGGTGGGATGAGGCCAGATGTTGACGTCACCGCACGTCATCGAGCAGCTGATGAACGAGACCCGTTTGCCGGACTTGCCGTGATGGTTAACCCGCAGGCATCGGTCACTCTCGCACTTGTAAGTCCAGGACTTCTCGACGGGTCTGCGCAAATGATGAAGAAGGATTGGATTAGGGATTCCGCAGCCTGATTGGCACATTGACACACTTACATGGGAAAAGCACTGGCATCCCGGTGGCTGTGCGGGCGTTCCAGCGCCTCATTGTAGGCCTGGGCCTTGGTGGCTCCTTGATTCCAGTACAGCACCGTCAGGATAAAGATGGCGCCGGAGAGCAGCGCCAAAAGAGCTCGGCGCAGCGAAACGGCCAGGGACATCTTATAGAGATAACGTAGGCTGGAAAAAGAGGAGCAAATGGGGGGGTTTATGATACAAATAAATAAAATAAATGTGAGATAAGCTACTTGGAGCTTGAGTTCACCAAGCCAATTAACTTTTATAAAGTAAATAAAAGGCTAATTAAGTAATTTAATGATGGGCCAATCTAAAGTTGTGGCAACTATCTTTAACCTTATTAATTATAGTGGGTTTAATTATAAAGTGACTCGAACTAGATTTCCCCCAGCCTAAGCTCCTCCCTTCCACCAGTTGACATCATCCTCTGGGGCTTTGGGGCTCTGGTTCAAGGAACTGAGACAGTTGAGCAATAATGCACAATAGCAGCAGGTCGTGTCACAGACCCTTCCTCGTTGCTCCTTATTCCGCCCCTCTGACGGGCCGAGGGGACGGAGGACAGACATCGAACTTTAATCAATGCTCGCGACTTGGGCTTGACGAGCGATAAAATCAAAGGAAACCAAACGCGAGGAGGGATGGGGCTACCGCCACATGCCATTTAGTGGCAATTGTTTGTTCTCCGCCACCGCAGTGTCCTCATGCAGCCCCGCCCTCCCAATAACACCACCGCACGCACACATGGCACACACATCCACCTTCCAGGCACGCAAGGGAACTGGGCTCTCCGGACTCCGGACTCCGGTCTCCTGGTGGCGCCTGGCTGGCAACATAATGAAAAATCGAAGACGGCGGCGCTTACCTAAATTTACTGAAGGAGTCCGCATAGTAGATTCTATATCCCATAATTCTAAGCAACTTAAATATGAATTTTGATTGAACTTTAAGGGCTGGCTTGCCCAAGATAGCATAGAAACACTGTACATTACTTTAAGTAACCCCATTCTCCCTTGTATTATATTTGGAGACAATTTAACCTCGTGTCAGCCCCTAAGCACCTTGCTTTCGGCTGTCCTCCCCAACCCACATCAGATTTATAATATAACCTATAATTTAACGTTTTATGCTGCTTCCTTATCGATTTCAAATCAAATTACTTAACAAATGAGTGGAGAAACCGCAGACCCAAGTATGATTTCACACGTATATACTTTTAGGGTGGGCTCCTTTAAACTTTTGCATAGACGACGGGCTAGGAATGAGGACGAGGGCGAGACCTTGCCATCAATGGAGACTGGTACCCGGTGCCAGGTGGTGATGGTATCGAGACTCCCAGTACGAGTGCCTGGAGTGTGTGTGTGTGTGGAACACACCTGTAATGCAGTGCAACCCTTGCGTGCGACTCCGACAATCGAAGCTGGGAATGGGTGAGGCGAGCGGGACCTTAAAATTTTCATTACGCTTCATGTGAAAATATGAAATACTTTCGCAGGTCATGCAACAGAGGCGCCTGCTCCCTCTCAGCGCTGCCACCGGCAACCCGAGGAGGTCAACTAAGGCCGCGGTGGGCGGGTGACCTGCTGCTGCTCCTCTCCTGCAATGGACGCGTGCTCTTACTTGTGGCCTGGCCCCATCATTACCTTGATGGTCGTGCATAATAAATCAACAGGCATGCATAATTAATGCTGCCAATGCTTGAAAAAGCCCGCAGAGGGGGGAGCCAGCAGGAAGAAAGGATTGCTGTGACTGTGACAGCCTCATTAGTTCCCACATGGCCTGCCGCAAGGAGCTGGGCGCCTGTCAAAAATAGTTGTATAAAGTGTAGCCTACATTCCTGCGCTTTCACCACAAAGTGGGTTAGAACTTGAAGCAGAAATTCAATTGGAGCTTAAATACAGATATATATTATTATATTAATGCTGTTGTGACTTTGGTATGAATATTTTTAACCTTGAGTTGTCCCTAAAATTAGGACATAAAAAACCCCACTTAAGGACCTAAAAATGCGTAAACCTGAGGTCTTCTTAACAGAATATTTTGGCCAAAAATGGAATGTCACCCAAATGCCATATATTGTCCGATTCGCCGTTAAAATCTTAATTAATTGACATTAAAATATTTTACAAATAGCTAAATAAAATTTTTGCCAATTTTTGAAAACTTTATAAGGGGTTACATCATTAAAATTGTCAAAAATTGGCCAAAAATTTGATTTTCTTAATTTCCAAATATAATATGCAGATTAATTACCCTACTAATAAGTAACATGAAAAGTCTTTCCGAATTGAAATTAAGGTTGTTTTGGCTTAGTTATGGTTATTTTTACATCTGATTTTTCCATAGAAATTGAGGTATAAAAATACCGATTAATGACCCTGAAATGCATATATTTGAGGTCTTCTATTATGGTCAAAAATGAAGTGATAGCCAAATGCCGTATATTCTCCGCATTAAAATATTTTACAAATAAACAAAAACAAATTTTCTAAGGTCAAACATCCAGTTTATGACATTATTTATATTATTTCTTTGGTATAATTCTTATAAAACCCAAGACTAAGAGGTGGAAATAGAGATCCAACTGTGAAATTAATATTAAGGTTGTTAATACAATGTAAAAGTGTTCCTCCAGATGTATATGTCTAAAAACACCGGACAAAGTCCAAATTAGAGACTTTAACTAAGTCAGACATTAATTTAAGCCATTAAATAGTAAGAATTAATGTATAATAAAGCTCAATAGTTGCTAAAAAATATTTAATAAATTCTAGAAGCTATATACGTAGAAGTCCTGATTTTAAGCGATAATTTATATGAATAATTATTGAAAGAGAGTTATATTTATGCTCCAATATATGGTATATGGTAAACCCTTTCCAGCTGGACACATTCTATTATTCTCCAAGATTCCCCAGGCAAAACTATAATCATTAGTTGCCCCGTTTAGCCGACTGTCATTTGGGCTTTGGGCCGCCGCAACATTGTCTTTTTCGGTTGCCTTACCCGGCTCGGTTCGGCTGCTTACCCGCAACGCGTGCGCAGAGCGGCCCCCGAAAGTGACCAGAAGCGGCCGAAACTATCCATCATCGGTGGGCCCCCGCATCTCCCTGGCACGGTGTCACCCTAAAGCCGACCCAGTGCTCCTTCTCCTGCCTCTCCTCCTCCAGAGAGACGCTCTAATGAGTCACGTTTGCCAGCTGCCAACTGTTGAGGGGCGGCGTGACACACAAAACGTGGCTGCCGCCCGATGCGGATGCTCCTCCCGCTACTCCCGCTGCTGTAGCTGCTCCTGCTCCTGCTCCTGCTCCCGTCCGGGTGTCGTCCTCCTCCTGAATTGACAAATTTTCTTTTCACACAAATCTAAAATTATGCCAGAGAGATGGAAAGCTAAAATTGTAGCAGCAGCTTTTGTGCGCCATTCACGGCCGTCGAGCGGCAAGAACAACGTGCTCTTCAGCGCGCGCGACACTCGAGGTGCAGGCAACAACTACGACGGTGCGGAGAGGCCAACTGCTGGGCCGCCGACGTAGCGCGGATTTCAAGACGCTCCAACAACGCCGCCGACGCCGCCAACAAACAGTTGGCACAACCAAAAACACACACAGGACGAATAGGAGAGCGAGTGAGAGAGGGAAGCGGTGGTGGTGCACAGAGAAAAATAGTATCTACACGTAATTTGCATATTTATTGTGGGGGAATTTTCTAACGAGACTTGCGGACGATGATGGTACAATTTTAAACCGTCTTAAACCAAGAAAGCCAAACTCTTATAGTCTCTAAGATTTAGTTATTCATACAGACAGACAAACAGACGGACAGACGGACATGGTTAAATATTCTTCTTATAATAATAATATATAAGTTTTATGCGTTAAAAGATGCCTCCTTCTGCCTGCTATCTACATTTTCGCTTAACACTCTTACGGTCTCTGAGATACAGGTGTTTAGACATGGCTAAATCGAGACGCCTGGTGATGCTGATCTACTGCATATTAATTAATTTGGATAAAACAATTAAACTACTAGTAAAAATAATATAAATTTCCATGTTAAATGTCTCATTTCCCTAAAGAAACTCTAGTGTCACCCTAAAGTCCAAATCTTCTGATTTAAGAATAAATTATTGAAAAAAATAAAAAAAATTGTCCAAAATTAATTTTTTTCTAATCTCTAAACTAAATGTGCGGATTAATTAACCAAATAACAACTAACATAGAATTGAAGTTAAGGCTGTTTTGGCTTAGATATGGTTATTTTTACGTCTGACTTGTCCATAAAACTAGGGTATTAAATTGCCGACTCAAAAATGCGTATATTTGAGGTCTTCTTAGGAGCATAGATTGGCCAAATATGAATTGATAGCCAAACCAAATATGCAGATTAATTAAACAAATAATAACTAACATGGAAAAGCTTTCCGAATTGAAACTAAGGCAGTTCAGGCTTAGCTAATCCTTTTTCTTTCCGTGCAGAGAAAAGCGAGAAAGTAAAAGAGAGGGCGACAAAAATGGCGTGCAACTATTTACATATGTTCTTGAACCAACTCAGGGCGACTGGGCCCGTGCCTGCCTGCGACTGTGTGCAGCTGGCTTGGCTCTACCTATGGCCACGGTCTTAGCTGGGGAGAGGCTGGGGGGGGGAACAGTGCCGCCACCGAATATTGGGCAGGTGCTCCGCCGAAAAATGCCCATTTAAGTGTTTGTACGGACGCGCGAGTGCGTCATAAATTAAAAGCAAATTTGCCAGAAATAATACGTGCATTTCAATTAGTTGCTAACGGCTGGCAATTATAATGATGATTGCATGCGGGACGGGCTGCGCCGGGCTGTTGGTGCCATAAAACGCGGCCGATATGCAAATGGTCTAAATTTCATTGAGGCATTTAGGCGAAACATTTTTGAAATTGTTTCCATATTGTTGCAGTTTCTGAAACGGGAGTGGGGACTATGTTAAAGCCAAATAAATGGTGAATGCATGCAAGGGGGAGAGGGTCTTGGTCTTGAAATGGGCTTTACTTTAATTTAAATTCAATGAGGCTATTATTACACATTTATTACAGCCAAATCTGGTTGTAAATAGATAATATTTGGCATATATTTTGGTTATATTCTCAAAAATTTAAGTATACGCAATGTGGGCCCTTGAAATGGTCTAAAATAAGAATATAAATCAATAAAAAATCATAAACAATCAGTCACTCGACTATTTCATTTAAAACCCATAGTTTAACATACTTTTTCTACCTTACTTCCTACTCAAAAAACCTCAATAAAAAAATCATAAACAATCAGATTCTCGACTATTTCATTCAAAAACCATAGTTTAACATCCTTTCTCTGGCTTAGTTTGCCCTGCCCTTAGCACTACGTCACGCATACGCCGCGTGGGCCCTGATGCCTGCATGCTCAATATGCCTGGCGCCCACTGTTACTACTGAGTCGCATTATTATTTATGGCCGCATGCCGTGAAAAATGTCAGTTGGCGACAAGTGTTGTTCAAATGGCATGCACGGTTGCCACAACAACAGCAACTGTGGCAGTAGCAACAGCAGCAGCAACAACAGCAGCAGCAACAACAGCAATAATGACAAGCCATACGAGCATACAAAAGCATTTTGGCGCTCAATTTGACGTGAAACGTGCAGGAACCGAAAGCTTGAGTGAGTGAACGGCGAGTGAAAGGGATACAAAGGGAAGCTCAATACAAATAGCAGTGCTTGGCCTTTGTCGTCGACTCTTCCTTTATCCTGACAACCTGCCTTCCTTGCTGCCGCCGGCCCCAAACTGAACAGAGAGGGAAGGCAGACGCTGAAAAATGGGCAACGCAACTTGTAACAGGCAAGCAGCAGCAGCAGCAGCAACAGCAGCAGCAGCAGCAACAGCAGCAGCAGCAGCAACAGCAGTAGCAGCAGCAGCAGGAGCAGGAGCGGCAGCAGCAGCAACACACGAAGTGAAAAGAGCCCCAGCCGAAGTGTGCTGCCACTCGGTTGCCAGGCAACTTCGTCGGGGCACACAACAAAAGGATAAGCCAAGCCAAAGTCCTCAGCCAGGCCAACCAGCCAGCCAGCCAGCCAGCGAGCGGGCGAACTAGTCAGCAAGTCAAGCCGGAGCTCAGTTGCAGCAGCGCAACGCATTTGCCCAGACGCACAACTCGCGATTCGCGGCCAAAACTACAACCGACCAAAGTTACCGAAATAGACTCTTTTTTGCCTTGGCCATCGATCGCTGTACTGGCCTACACGGTGCAAAAGCAGCAACAGATCAGGCAAGGCTCAATTATCTTGGCTTGTTTGGGAAGTGAATAACCAACAGAAGGAATTAAAGTTGCTCTAAAGGTAACAAGTATTTAAAATGAATTTCTAAACGGATAAAGAGTGCAAAAAACTAACGAAACAAACTCCATAAATTATATAAAATATTCCTAGTGAAAGTATGTAATAAAACAAAAGGCTTAGTGAACAGGTTAACTAAAGAATACAACAAAATAAATCTCTAACGTATTGTTGCCCCGCAAATTGTTTCAAAATAGTTTCCCGTGTAGTGTGGACTTGGAGTTGGCCGGGCTCCGCTAGTGTTGCCTTCGGGTCGTCGGTCGTCGCGAGGGCTAGCAGTCGCCGTTCGTCCTTGGAGCTGTCTAGAGCCCACAGGCTAGAGGGTTAGTCGCGCCCGAGTCCTGGCTGCCAGCCATTCTAGATGCGCCCTGCTCGAGGCAAAGGTGTGCGTGCTAATGGCAATGTAATGAGTGCGCCGTGCTAATCGTTATGCAATCGCCCCGATTCGATTTGGACTTGAAGTCGCAGTGAAATGTCTCTGAAGCGTTATGCAACTAAGGCGGGAGCGGGAGTGGGAGCGGGAGCGGTCTTCGGTCATAATCAGACATTCCCGGGCGCGACAACAACATCAGTTGGCACAACAACGCCGGGAGTTTCGACCTCGTCCAGCAGCGAGGAGGAGGAGCTGCTGCAGCAGCAGTCCCAGGAGCATGTGTCCTCCTCATCCTCGATTACCACATTCACCACCTACTACACCAGCGGCCTGGGGCAATATCATCAGCAGCGCGGCGGCCCAGGATCTGTCAGCTCCAGCGGCGGCGGAGGAGGACCTGGCGGACCCCAGACTTATGCAAATGTTGTCAACGGAAATGTGAATCTGCTGCTTGGTGGGTAAGTCTGACAGCTCCGGCGAGTGACAACTGATGGCGAGGCATCAGCCAAGGTGAAGCTCGTGGGAAATGCAGAAGAGTGGCCCAGCAGCAAACACACACTCATCGTGGCTGCAACTTTGGCTACTGGCTAAGCAAAGCATTTCCACAAGTTCCTGCTGGCCATTAATTAGTTAGAGTTGCCAAGAAAGTTTGACGGACTCGACTGGACGGGAATCAATCAACTATTTACATTTTTAAGGAAGGTTTTCCAGTAACAATCAATAGATCGATACTGCTAGCTAGCTATTACTTAGGTGCACTTGTACTTCGGGTTAGTTCTCTTAGATTGCTGAAAAAGGTCTATAATTTGAGGCAATTATCTAGACCTCTTATCTGTAGGTTAACTACTAACTTGAGGCTATGTGAAAGCTGGTTTTAGGCTTATTAATTTAAGATTTAATTTAAAGAAATCCCTTCTAATGGTAACTCACTAACCCGGGGTTAGCTAAGACCTGGTTTTAACTAGCTGAAAGACATATATTTTTTAGATATACACGAAACACTACAAAACCAGGGTTATAATTTGAGGATATTATCTAAACTCTGTTACCACTAACCTGAGGTTACCTAAATGCAGGTTTTAACTAAAAATAAACTAAAAAAGCTGTATAATGTGAGGCAACTTTTCAAAGATCTCCCCTTTTTTTGTATATTATTCCAAGGTTAACTGAAAGCTGCTCTTAACTAGCTTGCAAGCATGCAAAGATAAACCAATCATTAAAAATGCTCAACAGCAGTTCGTAAATTGCAGTAATTGCCCCATTTGTAGACACACGCATTTTAGACGGATATTACAAGCACTCTGCTCTCATAGATCATAATGCCCTCTTGTGCGCGCTTGATTTATGGGCTGGAGCTGCAAATTAATAAACATCAACATTTTAAGCGTCTGCGAGGAGCGAGGAGATGTCAGGCTGCCTCCGCTGTTCCGCTTTTCCGCTTTTCCTGCTAAAATAATAATTATAATTGGACCGAGCATTTTTCGGCTGGGACGCGGAAACCGAAGCATCCTTTCCCTTGCCTAATAAAATGTATTTTCGTGTGCAACACGAGCTTTTCCCCCTTTTTTTATACAAAATTGGGCAACAACAAACAGCGGATTGTCAACACGGTTTTTATAGTTTTCTCTCCTTGATGTCTGTAAACATCACGCAGCGAAAAAACTTTATTTTAACTACATTTTTATCGATTTGTCTTTTGGGCAATTCATTGAAAATAGCCACGAATAAAAATGGGGAAAATGGAACGGGGAAAGGGGAAAGCCGACACACACACCACTGATGTTGCCGATGTTGTCTCTCTGAGCCGCTTCGGCGGGGAAGGGTGGCAGAAACTGGGCCCAAAAGAGGTCCTTAATGAACTGTTGACATGCGAGAAATTGCGTGAACCGGGGAAAAATGAACAGCCAAAAGAGAAAATCCAGGACGAGTCAGGAGACACAGGCGGAGCGGTGAACACTGGACAGACAAGTGGGACACAATGTTGCATTCTAAAGTGGATTAAGTGACGTCATGGAAGTGCCTCGAGCAACGAAGCCGACACGAACACCGAGTTCCGGACGGACTGAATAAACCAGTGGGTTTCAATAAACCCAACATGAGTCTAAACGACAGCGTTAAAAGGAAATTTCGATAGCTGGCAATCAAGCCTGTAGGGGGGAGGTATTTTCTGATTTATTGATAAATTCCGGAAGAAGTCTAGGACTACGCCTTGGTGAGCGTTTAGGAAAATATGTTCTAGGAACTACCCATATCGAAAAAGCGTCTTAGGAGACAGCCAAATGTGTAGTTAACTCTGTAGCTTTGATAAACAACTGGTTAAGCCACAAAAGCAACTTTATAATTAGGTAAATCAAACAATGATCTTAGAACATTAATTTCTTAGCCAAGTAACAACCAAATAACTTAACTAAAATGTTAATTGGCCTGCCAAAGCCTCAAAAGATGCAATTGTCTCTGTAAACTGTTATTAAAAGCCCCTTCCAAACTGATTTAAGCAACAATTAACCACAGGGCTGAGCCAAGCAATTGTTTACCTTGAAAATGTAGTTTGCGTAATAACAATTAGGGCGACTCTAAGCTCATAAACTGATAAATGAATGCAATGTGTGGTTATTTGTGGTAACAGCAGGCAATATTGAGGAGTTGATTATACTATCAAATTATGGCCACAATATCGAAATTAGCTCGGGGAAACAGTTGTTATTTCCAAGGAGAAATTGGAACACAAAGTGTGTGCTTATCGTGGCCAGCAGCAAAGGACTCTCCAAATCTTCTACGCTGTGGGTTAATTTGGGGACATTCCCTAGTTTCACTGGTATAATTGATTTAAAACTCCGATAAGGCCCATAGAGTCTGCAGTAACTAATTAAAGCAGCACAATGCACCAAGAAAAGTAATTTCCGCTCTGGTGATGTGTGAGTCCAGCGACAACATTGTGCCAGGAATTTAGGACATCAATGTGTAGGCTGGATAAATAAACACAAACACAACGAGACATCCATAGACATTGGCAATTTGTTTGACAAAATTAATAAATGCCTGAAACGGTATTAATACAACACTATTATCATGACGGAAATTTATCGAGGCCCGCAATCAATTTCATTCCACCAAGTGAACACACATGGACCAAGCCAGATATCCGTGGAATAGCACTCTGCATTCATGCCCATTTCTATTAGCATTCCCATTCCCATTCCTATTTCCATTCCTCTAACATCCGCATTGAATGATATTTGTTGCAGGGCCATGCTCTCCCTGGTGACGACCATATTGTGTGTGGTCTGCTATTGTTGCCATCGAAACATCAAAAAGCGGACGGAGGCCGCCTACAGGCAGCAGCAGCACCAGTGGCTCGAAGGCGATCCCAACATGGAAATATACAGCGTCGAGCAGGTGAGTTGCGTCCTGTGTCCTGTGTCCTGTGTGTATCGGTATCCCCGTGTAGCTCGGGGTCCTGGTTCAGTTCGGCTCTTTGTTGTCATTCTGCCATAATAACAAACGGACGTTGTCAAAGCTCCACGAATAGTTGGAGCTGCTCGGGATCTGACGTCTCTCTCCCCCAAGGAGCGGGAGCAGTCAGGAAGTGGTATTCAATTAAAGAGATCCGGAAGAGGGGTTTCGTTTATTTACTTATTTATTTAACTATTTATGACACTATAAAGATTATAACATGAACCACCTCTCTACACTCCTGACACTCCCTATTTATTTAGAAGAAAATCGTGTAAAGGGGAGCACTCTACACCACATTACCCAAATGGATTCCTAGCTTACTTTTCAAATCATAAATTAGGCCAAGTGAAGGCTAGACTTTGAGTAAAGGTGAAAACGTTAAACAAATAGTAAGCAAACTTTCCCCGAATGAAACTTCCATCGAATTCAACTCAAATCCCAATTAAATCAACTAAAATCACAATTAAGGCTGAAAAGAGTGACAACAGCAATGAGAGTAGCCCAGTTTATTATCCATTCTTACGTCCGGGCTTCAGCTGTATGTGGAATACGAACCGCAGACCAGCCCTAATTGTCCTTTTTCAAGTTTAAGCCAACATTTCATGGAGACAGTTTGAAAGTAAGTCACAGACGACAGAGCAGGCCCAGGAGGCGGGAAACCAAGGGAAAGCAGGCCAGTAATGGATATTTATGCGGCGCATTTAACAGGTGCGACAGCACCACGAGAAAGTGAGTTGACCAGCAAGGGGGCGCGACCAATTTCTATCGCCATTGCAAGTGGCCGCCCCAGAAGCCGCACTCTGGCCATGGGCTAGGGCTTTATTAAGTTACCAGCCGCCTGCGGCCCACTAAAACCAGAAAAAAGCACCCAACACCCCCGTTGCCATCACTCAGTTCATTGTTGTTTGTTGGCCCGCTGGGAAACGGAGGAGGCAAGGCGACACCACAAAAAAGGAAAGCGCCGGCAAAAGGCTCCTCCGCGTAAATCAACGTTAGCCTGTCCAGGCGCCAAATGTCAACTGCAGACAGGAGGAGGCGGCAGCCCTGCAAGGGGAGGCCAGGCCTGGAATGGGCTTCCTCCGCCGTGGCCAGTGGTGGTCAGAGACAAATAAATTTATGATGTGTGCAATTTAAACTTTTTTATTTGATCGCGTAAATTTCACTTGTCCGCCACGTCTCCATTAAGGAGGTAAATTACAGTTCGTCCAAGCGGAGATCGGCAGATACTCACGACCTTGAGTGAATTCGGGCTCTGTGAGAGTACACGACTATAGGGAGTATAGGGAGCCTAATTTCCAGAGCAGAAAAGTGTTATTTTAAGATGTATATGCCACTGAACAGTGCGCTACTATTTCTTTTACATTGAATTGAATTCATTTCATTTTATAGGGTAAAAGGGACTGAGTACAACGCTGGGAAATTTATCATTAATTACTTTAAACACTAATTGGATCTATAGGTTGATTAACGTTTTAAAGGAATTAAATTAAAGAGCTATTTATGAGACTCATTAAGATTCCCTAGATTCCTAGAGTTTCTGTTCTTTTACTTAAAGATTTATTTAGAGTTTACCATCTTGTGGCCTCCCTCGATATATATTTTCTATATTTCCTCTTGCAGTGCTACGAGACCTCTGGCCTGTTCCTGGGCGACTCCACCGATGGCCTGTCTGCCGTGCCAGCCCTGCACCACGAACCGCCGCCCTCGTACGACGCGGTGGTGCTGCACGAGCAGCAGCTCCACCAGCAGCAGTTGGAGCAGCAGCAGCAGCAACAGTTGCAGCTGCAGCTGCAGCAGCAGCAACAGCTGCTCATGCAACGCGTCTCACCGCCGCCGGGATACCGCTCCTCGCTGGACCTGAACTACCAGCAGCAGCAGCAGGGAGCCAGCGGAAGCCGTGGCACACCCGATGGCAGCGTGGATGCCGTGGCCAGCGGCAGTGCCGAAGGAGGCGGCGGCACCGGACTCCTGGTCAATAAGCAATTGCAATTGGCTCTGAATGCCCAATCCTGTTGCTCCCTGCAGCGGGCCGAGGTGGAGAGCATGTGGAATGCTGCGGCGGCGGCGGTGGCGGCCCGCAACGGAAATTGCCTGGAAATGGAGGCCCTGCAGTCGCCGCCGCCGCCGTCTCTGCCGCTGGCGCTGCAGGTGCGCAAGCCGGTCCAGAACATCAGATTGAATACCTTTGGTCGGCGGTACCTGCAGCAGAGCCACCAGCACAGTGCCACTCACTACCGACGGGGATGTCCGCTGTGCGGCAAGTTCCGCTACGAGGTCGAGGCGGAGGATGAGCCCCTGACAACCGCTCTGTCGGTGGAGAGCGGCCTGAACATGGGCGGGCGGCGAGAGGAGCCGCCCAGCCCCTGTCCCTGCCCCAGCGATTGCGATAATGGCAACCACATTGCCGGCGATGCGCTGCAGGATGAGGCCAATGGGAATGTGGAGGCCGCCACATTGCAGGCCACGCCTCCAAACGAACGCACTTCCTCCCCCTCGCCCCTAACCGCTGTCAACGATGAAAATGACAACGCAGCAACATCAGCAACATCGGACACAACAGCAGCAGCAACATTGGACAACAGAGAAGCAACACCAACTAGCGGAGAGGTGGGCAGCGGAGAGCAGGCCGCGGGCAGCCAGGCGGCGGCGGAGGAGGAGGACTTGAACACCATTAACGAGAACGGCATCATCAGCCTGGACATGAGCAAGATAATTGACAGATCGGGCCTGCCCACATACGAGGGAGCCCTCAAACTGGAGTCCAGCGGCTATGTGTGAGCCTAATGGGGCATCTGTAAACCAGAAACCTACATCACAAGTGTGCTTTAACTACGATTAAGATGAGTTTCGATATTAGAGGAACATGTACAAGAAAGGGCTTCTGTAAGCCACCTTTATAGCAGGCTTACTGGCCCCAAAGATTGCTAAGAACCCACTAAAGTTACAGAAACAGCACACTTTAAGATTAAACCTTTGAAGTATTTATTAGTGAGTGCGACTTAGAGGGGTTTTGTAAGGTATTTCCTTGCATAAGCTGGCATTCAGCACTCAAATCTCTCTGATAACAAGGGAAAACCATAATGTTAATGTTTTAAATGTCTAGAGCTAAGTCCGTCGTCGTGCATATCCCCTGTAAATGTTCGTTTCGAATATGAATACTCGTACCAATAAAGAATCAAAAGTTGTAATTGAAAGCAACAAGCAATGGCAACCTCAATCCGCAATCCGCAATCCACAATCCGCAACCTTCGCAACCTTATTTACACATGAGTGCAGCAGTTTTTTAGTTTATAATGCGCCGTTCCCCGCGCGAATCCAATCGATTTTGTATTAAAAAACATGTAGTGGTGACGACAAAAAACGAAACCAGAGCAGAGAATGGCATGCAAACAAATCGTCAAAGACAACGGACTAACAAGCGCCAAGATAAGAGGCAACACGGCCCCGGCCACCCACAGAACAGAAAACCCCTCTTGGTTTTCCCCCTATCCTTCTCAGTGAATTTCCCATTTTCCTTTTTCACCGCACTCACCTCAGACAGACGACGGCTTTGTGTCTCTGTCTGGATCGTTTGCATGATGGGAATGAGGGGGATTTGATGGTTACAGGGACACCACGTCGGCTACTTGATGCTTTAATGCTTAGGAGTCTTTAAAATAACTAAATTATAATATTAATTGCCAAGTGACTACAAAATACTCGCAACTTAAATCAAAATATCCTTGGCTAACTAAGATTACCCAACCAAGACTAGACAACCACTTTAAGCAGCCAATAAGGGAGGAGAGTAGCCCTGTTTGATTTTTTACAATATAAATCGTTCCGGATTGAGTCAGCTTAAACAAATTATCAAGTTTACGCACTCTTTTCAAGCGTTTAAAGTTAACAAAAGTGTTAAGAGTATTTGTAAACAGCAAATTTCACTCACTTTGCGGTTAAACCTCACTAAATACTTCAGCAAATATCAAGTATACGCACAGTTGGCCATCTTATAAGCAGAGTAACTCCCACAAAAGACAAGAGTTTCAAGTATTTTGAGTCCAACAACAAGTATGCCCCAATAGAGCAACTTTACATATCAAGTATACGCGCTGTTAGCCCACTTAAAATAACTAAAAATCCAGTATTCCAAGGGTATTGGAAAAGAATCGTTTACAATTGCGGATTCCGTTCTCGGTGTGGTCAAGCGCGAGGGAGAAAAGCTCTTGTTATTACTGCTTGTACCTTCTTTGCCCTCGTGCCACATTGAAATGGTTACAAGAAACTTGTTAGAGGCTCTCATCACCATTGTGTGGAGGAGAGGGTGGCAGCCTGCCGTTTATGCAACCTTGAAGTGCCTATGAGAAGGAGAGGTGGCAACACAATTATGCACAGCGGCAGAGAGGCTGGGACTACACTCGAGATCACATTTAAATCGCCACTCAAAGCCCAATCAAATGCGGTTTATAAATGCTCTGTTTCACTGGCCTGGCTGTGGTGTGTGGGATGATTTCGTTTAACACTCTCGTACCGTCGTGTCAGCAGCATTTGGGAGCGATGTGGTTCAGTCTGCGCTCTTCACGTGAGCTCTTCGGCAATAAATGTGGAGAATTTAATTTTGGTTTATTAATGGCCATGCCAGCGATATTTCTGGGCGAGACATTAGCACAATTCCGACCTGGCTCCGGCGAGGAACCCGCGCGCGTTTTGTTGATAATTGCAAACTGAATGCGTCTGCCGGGTCTGCTTGTGGCACAACAAGTCGCAGCCACATCTGCACCGATGCCGCTGCCGCTGCCACTGCCGCTGCCACTGCCACTGGCGCTGTCGAGTGGCAGCCACAGCTGAGCGGCACAAAGAGGTGCAAAATGATAGAAAAGAGAGCACCGCAGACGGCGGCTGCTAATGTGCAGGCATGTGTGCTGGCCAAACAAAATAGAGCGGCGGCGACGGCGACGGTGACGGCGAACGAGAGCTGAAAATGAAACTGAACCGAGCTGAACTCTTGGGGGAAACGGAGGGTTTGGGGTATTGGGTATCGATGGGTTTGCCTGGGCCTCGGATGGTGTTTTTCCGCTGCCATAGCAAACTGCGCAGCTCACCGTTTGACCCTTTCCACAAACAGCAGCCCCTTCGATTTATTAATAAAACCAAAGAGACACACACAAACATGGACGAAGCGAACCGAACGAGCCAGGCAAGAGCTGTGTGGCATGAGCTGTGAGTGTGAGGTGTGAGCTGTGAGGCGGCACAAGTACTAGCACTTTGCCAACAACTGCCTCTCGTATTTATAATTGCTGCAAATTGCCGCTTAGAAACTCGTGTTCCTGCCGGGGCATCGGGCCAAACTACTCGAGCCACTTACGCCGATGTCATCATCATCCTCAGAAGCATCGGCATCAGAATCCCAACAGCGGCATCGTCATCATCATCATCGTGGCTGGGAGTGAGTGCCAGGCACGTGCTTAAAAATAGACTCCAATGGGTCACTAAATATAAAACGTTTGGCAATTGGTGTGACCTAAAATTTCAGATATTCAGATTGTGAGAACGAGAGACGAACTCTGACGAGCTCTTGTCTATAAAATAAATGAGATAAGATCTGTACAATAAAAAGCTTAGAAATACAAAGGCATATTAGCAAAACATATAGAAATGAAAGCCTGGTATTGCATCCAAGAAATGTTCTGTAATTAATAATGCTTATACTCTATATAAAAGTGCAAAAGATCAAAATAAGCTTGAAATACGACAAATTTCGAAGGTTATATGATTAAAAACCAAATTAGAATTAGAAAACACATTAAAAGGGAGAGAAAATACATTGATATGTTTTATAAGAGTAATAGCTTTTATTAAAATATCTTATCCAAGGGCTGTGTTATTGCCAAAAATAGTATTCTGTGAACATTATTTTAAAAATATATATTTTTTTCATAACATTTCACTTCCCCTCAAAGCCCGCATCAAAGTTCTAAGCGATAAGCAGGCGTCAAGTAGTGAACAGCGCTATCGCTTCCGCTGCCCAGAACGCCGGCTGGAGCCTCTCGAGAGTTGAAAAACACAAAAACAGTGGCAAATAGTAGCTCAAATGCATTAAGATTACAGCAGCAACAAATAAAGCCAGTCATGACGCAACTGGGCCAAGCCACAAAGAAAAGACGAAAGACGAAAGCCGAAAGTAAAAGTGCAAATACCAAATAGCCAAAAAATATGCCAGTACACGTACTGGCGCACTCACTTATTCAGTGGGGACCAGTGGCGTATGCAGGTTTTTGGGAAAGGGAAAGGTGGTCTGGCTTAGAAGTAGGTCTCTAACTTGCAAAGGAAAGATGCTTAAAGGAAAAGCTTGAATAGAAACAAAGAGTATTGATTTGGGGATCATAATTGTTATATTTTTTTGTGCTTGTGTAATAGAGAGCCAAAAACCCTTTCTCTTCCTCTGCCTACGCCATTGCCCAATGCCCTAGACACACACCCACACACATGCTACTGCAGATAAATACATGTAGGTACACATGTATGGAAATAAGTACGCTTGCAGACTTACCCACACTGGGAATGCTCTTAGCATGTCCTGATTTCCTCCGTTGCCAGGACCACAGAGATGGTTGCGGAAGGGATCTAAGCTTGCGTCGTAGATTCTAGGGTGATGCTGGTGCGATAAGATAAGCGTGAGACTGTCAGGCAGGTGTGGCCCAAGGAAGCGGCAGTTTCTATTGCTATTGCTTTACGGCTTGCGGTGAGTTTGGTGTTTTTTTTTTCTTTGTTTTCGCTTTGCGGCGTCTTTGTGCGGCAGCGGCTAGCTGGGCTGGCTGGTTACATTTTAAACAGTTCGTTCAATCGAAACTCATTTGCGCTGTAATTTACACAAAGTGCACACGACGACAGTGGGGGCGCGAGCGAGACGGGGCGAACGAACGAACAAAATCTGAAAATCCGTCTGCACTTGAATAAACCCTTTTTACGCCGACTGTTCCGGACAGCTGAGCGACAGACATTCGGAGAATGTTTAAACAATAGCGCGTTCCGTTTTTGCCTTGGCAATTGGTTAATTATTGCGCTGGGCAAACATTTATTGCAAAAAAACAAAAAACAAAATTGGTGACTGACCGTATAAGGGAAAACGGTAAAATACCATCAGTTGCTGGGCAACTTAAAAATACTAAGATGAACGAAAAATACTGACATGTCAGAGATCTGGTTATTAGTGACGTCACTGTAACGATTTTATTTTGATTTTAAATACATTTAAATATAAATAAATGAATAAATAGTTTATTGCGTTTCCCCGCATTATCTGTATCAGTTACCTAAATTGCAGAAATCATGGAGTGAGAAAATCTGATGATTAGTTTTAGGGTCACCTTATCCAAGCATCCCACGTTAGCCCGCAGTTTTTCAAAAATTCAAATTGGTTGAGTTTGTATGGCGCAGGTGTTGCAAATGCACAAGTTTTTGGTTTATTTTGTATAACAGAATTCACACAATCGTATTAAGTTTAGAACAAAGTTATGAACCAGCAAGTGATGCATTGATTTCTTCTTAAATTGACTCGCCAGGTATGCAACTGAGCGATTGCGTTCTTGTTAAATTGATCTAGTGTTTTGTACATTTAAGTTTCTTTCTCTCTCTGTCTCTTCCTCTGTCTATTAACATTATAACAAGGTGTTTGGCTCTGGCACGGCTTCCAAAACCCGTTCCAGTTCCAGTTGTAAGTTCTAAAATATATTTACAGGCATGGTGTCGTCGTCCTCGGCGGCATCGTTCTGGCGCACGGCCATGGCAGTTTCCACGAGGTAGTAGAGACACTTGTAGTTGTCGCGCTCCTCTCGGCTGAGACCTGCGCGGAATAGAATATAAGTCCCGAAAACTAGGATGTAATGGAAAATCATACTCTGGGATAGCGCTGGCGACGTCTGGCCTGGGCCAGTTTCGGTCTCGGTTATGGCGAACACATCGTCCGTTTGAAGATCCCCACTTTCCGGTGGATTTGGCCCAGGGATCACTGTGGCCTCGTACAGCTGCTCAATGGTGCCTGAAAATAGTAAAAACAAAGGTTAGGTCAGGTCTGGCAAAGTGCTTACTCAATCTGGGTCTTACCATCGGGCATGGCGATTTGTTGGCTGGGATTCCAGGTGGCAGTATTAGCAGATTCAGTTCCAGATCCTGTAGTGCCAGATTCATTAGCAGTGTTTGTTGTGGTAGTGGTTGTGGTCACCTCCTCAGTGCTGAAAACAGTCCTAAACCAGGCCAGGTTTTTAAAAGCGCCCCAACAAAACCCTCCCTGATAACTCACTTCATCACACTCTGCCAGTCACCGGTCTCGAATCGCACCTCCTCCTCACTGCGCTGCTCGAATTCCTGGGCGCTCTCGTCGCTCTCGGATCTACGGATCAAAGGAGGACAACTTAGCATTGGACCATTAACACGATAGTGGACTAAGGACTAAGGTCAGTCTGGTGGGCGTGTGACAGCTGTACCTAGAGGCCATCACGAAGCTGCCGAATTCGTCCTGGTAACAGTACATGGCCTTCGCCTCCGATGGCTTCTTCACCTCCTGATTGAGCTTTGACCCCGACTTCGTCTGTTTGGACTTCTCGCTGGCCGACTTCCCAGCAGCCGCTTGCTTCTTTTTACCCCGCTTCGCCGGACTCGGCTTATCCTCGTCATCATCAAAGCTGTACGGGATTATTGAACCGGCAGAGCTACAGCTGGCGCCGGCACTGCCGCTGCCGGAAGCTCCAAGAGCCGCCGCCTTGCGCATTTGATAGTTCTGTATCTTTTCGATCATGGTTGCTTGGAGCGACGCATGGAGACTTTGAAAGCCCATCGGGTTGTTTGCAATGGCCTGCTGCCAACTTAATGGGGGGGAGGAGGATGATGATTGGGCACCTACTAAACTACGACTAAAACTAAGGGAAGCGGGAGGTCAGAGCCACCGGTAGGTACCTGTATATGACACTGTCATCGTACTCCGGCTCCATCTTGACCATTTGCCCGTTGGGTCCTTGGACGTACTGATCGAAATTGGTCAAAACGTTGGCGATGCCCTCGTGCATTTCGCCGGCAGCGCCATCTACCTCCTCTGTGGCTCCAACGACCTGGAAGGGATAGGGAATATTGATTAAAATATATAATATAGTAAATATTATATTTAAAAATATAACTCACCACTTCGGAGACGGGACTGCCCGAAATGGGATGTGGAGTCACAGACATACTCGTTCCCTGACCACCAGCACCACTCGATCCCGAGGAGTTCGGGCTGACCTTCTTGCCGCGACGCGAAATGGTAAAGTGCAGCGGGTCGTTGCCCTCGCGGCGTATCATCTCGGGCAGGATGCGGCGGCGTGCGTTAATGAACCAGTTGCACACCTGCAACACCGTAAGACCGGCATCCTGCGACAGTGTAAACTTCTCGGCATCACTGGGATATGCGTTGTAGCGGTGCTCGTAGAGCCAGCGCTTGAGGATCTTCACCGAGTGCTTGGGCAAGTTGCCGCGACGCTTGCGGTTTGAGCCGCTGTTACTGTTCTGATCAGTCTCCACCATCATGTCGTGGTAGTTCTGCACATCGCTGTTGTTATCCGCCACCACCTGGTCTGCGGAGATGTTATCATCCTCCATCATGCCATCGCCGGACAAGGCTTCCATCACGGCGATGCTGTCATCGGCATTCATGTCGTCGCTGCAGTCCGACTGGAAGCGGTTTCGTCCTGAAACTAGAGACGCGGAATGAAGCAGGGATCGAACCCTTCGTCCTCCTTGCTCACCTTCGCTCTCTAGCATGCTCGCCTGGACATTGGCTTCGCGCATCATATCATGGATGTTCTGGCGCACCTGGCGATCCAGCGCCAGGTTGACGTGCTCTTGCTCCGGCGAGATCATTCTAGATCCAGCCTATATTCAAGAGCGCACAATAGAAAACAACTATAAAAATACAAAAAATTACACCGGAAACTGATGGAAAAAGCTCAACAAAGTTATTTTTTTCTTTTGCTCGGAAAATTGTTGTTTTTTTTTTTTCTTTCGAGAACTATATTTTCCGTGTTCACAGCACGGGCTATGAGATTAAACTAACTTTTGTCGATGTGACCACGAATCCTTTAGACTCCAATGTCATGGCCAACTTGGAGTAACAATTCGAATTTCAAATAAAAATTAAAGTTGGGTTAAAACCTATCGATAGGCGCCGACCGCGATAAGTCGTCTATCGGGGGGCAGCGAGTCCATGACATATAACATGTCAAATTGACACTTTTGGCTAAATATTTTGACAAATTCGTTGCGCGCCTAAATAACGGGCGACTTTATTACTGGGGGCTTCACCTGCGTTGCTTGTACATTTGCCACTTTGATTTAATTGCACTTTCCACTTGATTTTGCTAGGATTTTTTGCCCTCGGCACACTATCCGCCAGTGGTTAGGGATAGTGACGCAGGCAGAGGGGTCACAGTCGGCGGATTGCTGCCATTCGACGGGGATTAACTGGACACTTCGGGTGCTTAATAAAACGGCCTTTTGGCGTTTTGCAGCAAGCTTTCCCTTTGGCGTTTTATTTAATTTTTCCCCTCTGGCTCGGCCAGGAACAACACAACAATGATGGTGACGGAAGTTGTCCGATAACCGAGCACTTCGATAGGCTGTACATACGAGCTAGTTCCGACGCCAACAGCAGCGCAAATTCAAATAAGAGCGGTAGAACGATATGGCTACACTGATAGTTGCAATAGTATGACCGTTTGTTTTAATTTGTAAACAAAGTAAAAATTGTTTTTCTTTGTTAATAATAATGAATTGCGCCCTGGACGAAGAGCTGCTGGCTAATATTAAACGCAGTGACCAGGAGGACAATGGGGACGAAGAGAAGATGCAAGTGGAGGAGCAGCTGCCACAGCTGCCGGATCCCGCTGCACAGGAAGCTCCCTTCAACGAGGAGGAGGACTCTGATCCGCTCCAAGAGACCCCCGGCAGCGGCCACTTTCCCTGGATTTTTGAAGACGGCGATGTGCTAATCAGTGACGAACAGCTGGCGGAGATGGTCCTTAAGACAGAGGGATCAATCCGGCAGGGCGGCACTACAAAACGGGGACGTGGTCGCCCTTCCAATAATGCTGGCCATTACACATCTGCCACTGGCCAAATATGGAGCGTGGCCAAAGAGCCCCAGGTGGCAGCCGGAGAGGAACTGCCTCTGCTGGGCCAGCAAGCTTGCGGCAAGGGACCCGCCCGCTCCGTTTCCAATGCTGTGGAGGCGTGGATGCTCTTGTTCGACGATGAAATGCTCAAGTCCCTGCTTCGACACACCAACGAACAGATGCGCAAGAAACGAAATCCCACGAGTGCCCAGCGACCACTGGATATTGTGGAGCTGCGTGCGTTTCTCGGCTTGAGTTATCTCTGCGGTGTATTCCGCAATGCCCAGTACAGTGGACCCCTCGAGGAGCTGTGGACGTTGGAGCTGGGCAATGCCATCTTCCGGGCTTCCATGACCCTCGTCCGATTCGAGAGCATTTCAGAGTGTCTGTCGGGTCCCAGTGGGGGTTGGTCCGAGGCCCAGAAGCTCTGGCAACGACTCCTCATCAACTGTCGATCCTACTACGGCTGCAGCAGTTGGCTAAACATGGATGAGACATCCGGCACGGTGGCCAAGAATCGGTTGACCCTTTGCTGCGATGCCAGGACCCTGTACATGGCCAATGCCTTGGTGAGCAGCAGACAACAAAGATCGGTGGACAAGGATGTGGAGCAGTTGATTTGCGACTTCAAGATGACGAGCAGGAATGTGACGGTGGGATTGCGACACTTAAACCTCCCGCAGAGCGAGCAGCTGATGAAGCGCCAACTGAGCTCGCTGGGATTGCTGGAGGCCACATCTCCGGAGTGGCCGCGTCAGTGGCAGTGTGATAGCCCCGTCTTTAATGGCTCCTCCAAGCTCATTCCCCTCGATGGCGAAGCCGTCTTCTGCTGTGGCATCAGCCCGCAAGTGGATGCTCTCCAGGCCTACCAGAGTACTTCACAGGCCTGCCAACAGTTTTATGAGCTTACGGAACGTTTTAGTACCGCCCACATGCTGCCCCCTTCTCTGGAAAAAAGGGCAAATTCCTTCCTGCAACTCCTTCACTTTGTGCTCAATGCGGCCGCTGTGAATGCTTGGATCCTGCTTCGACTCTCGCCCAAAGGAGATGCCACTATGGAGCAGCGCGATTTTCAGCGACAGCTGGGACTCTTTCTCACACAGCAGCGGTTGCAGAGACGCCTCCAGCGAAGGTCCACCACCACCTCGCTGGTGATGCGCCTGCAGATCTGCGAAATTCTCGGACAATCCAATCAGCGGCTACTCAGGGAGGCCACAGGGGACGCCAAGCGATGCGATAGTGTGGGTGTACTGACACCGGACAAGGTGAGCCTGCCAGTGGGCGTGAATCTGTCCAGTCGCTATGGGGAGAAGCATCGCAGATGTAAGCCCTGCGCCCGGAATAAGCGCGGCACCAAATCACGGACGCGATGCCAGCAGTGCCAGTCGCATCGATGCGGTAACCACCTGATCTCCCGCTGCTACGAGTGCGTCGGCATCCTGCCCAGCCAACTGCCTGAGGGCAATATGCGAGATGATGATCATGGACATTAAATAACATTTATTGAAGAGAGGCTACTGGTATTTGGGGATGTGGGATGGCTGCATTATTGCTCAACGCCTTTGTGCTAAATCTACGATGACAACGGCGTAACGTTTGGTAACGCGAACACTAAAACTTGTACTGGAAGGACTTTGGTGCCTTGTACTTGCTGGCTGCCCCGGCAGCTCCCGAGGAATCCAAAGGATCGCTCTGGTCGAGGAACAAACTGAGGAACTGCTCGTTCTGTAGCTCGTTTAGCGGCATTTCCAACTCACTACAGGACTTTACAATCTCTGCGCATGCGCGAAGATCCTTGCGCATATCTACAAGGATAATTTGAATTTGTAGTTATTAAATGCAAAATGGGATATCCAGACGACTTACATTGATAGTTGAAGAGCAGACTGAGGCAGCTGGAGCAGGCGGAACGCTGTTGGTGCTGCAAAAACACCTCGATCAGTCGATGCACAGCATCGACATTGTTGCGGCCCAGAAATGAGGAGCACAAAGGACTGGCTCTGAGAAGTAAGAGAGTATGGATAAGATAATGCAAGTATCTAAAGGATTTAAATATCGAACCTCCTTTCCACCAGCTCCTGCAGCTCCTTGTAATGTTCGAAAAGTTCCCCAGCTGACTTTTGATCGCAGAACCAATCACTGGCGAAGCACTGCTTCCACACGCAGGCAACCACAAATATGTCCTTGTGTTCCCGGTGAATGGCACGCGCCACTTCCAATAGAGAGACCAGTACCGCCTCACTCTTCTGCGCCAGTGTCTCCTCCGAAATGGTGCGAAATGCTGTGCGCGCCATCCGCCTGCCCTCCTCCGAGGTCATACTAACGCCGTAGCCGCGGTGCAGTGTCATCAGCGCCACGTCCGCGTTCCCATTATTCCACAGAGCGATGGCCCGGAAGGGAGCCAGGTCGGCGTAGGTCTGTGAGAAGGGGTGCTCCAGCTGGCGACAAGTGTCTGCCAGCGCCTCCAGCTGCTGCAGCTTACGCTGTGCACTCAGATACTTGAGGCAGGACACAAACACCTCGTTGGAGGGTAGCAGGTGGCAGCGGATGCACTGGCGGATCAGGTAGAGAAAGTCCAGCTTGTTTTTTATCTCCAGCGTGGCCATTAATAGGTTGTCCAGCTGCGGCTGAGACAGAGATCGGATGTCCAGGCCCAGTTGGGGCGAACGCAGCGCCTTCAGGTCGCTCATCATGCCCTTGGACATCAGGCCCACATTCTGGCTGAAGCTGGTGGTACCCGCTGCCGTTCCCTTGCTACCCACCTGCACCTGCGTCGCCACATTGCTATTGGCGTCCGTCTCCTGGGCGGGCGATTGGCGCTTCATCAAGCTGTCGCGTAGCTCCTCCCATTTCTGCGTCTTGCGCGTGACCAAATCGTTGGTGAAACAGTCGATGGCGTCTAACTGGGTAGACTTTCGCCTCTGGCGCTGCGTCCCCGGCCACAAGAAGGCAGCGATGTAATTCTGGAATCTCTGCAGACCCTTTGGCGACCCGGGTGCTGCTCCGGCTACGGTGGTGGTGCCGCTGCTAGTCAGACGCGTCAGCATGGCCATTGTTACCCTCCTCTGCCGTCGACGCACCTCTAGACGAGATGCTGATCCTCACACACCTCCTTCACCTCTCTTTTGGTTGTATAATTCTGTTTTACTCCCTTCTTTCGTTTTCAGTTTTGTTTGCTGTGTGTTAGAGATGGCAATAAATCGATGTTTGCAGGCATCGATAATCGACTAATCAAATCTAAAACTTGGTCAAAGCATTTGTATTTATTAGTTTTAATTTAAATAAATCACGATCTTAAACTATTATATATAATATATTATTATTTTATTTTAAAGAAGTTTAATATGCAGGCGACTATCAATACTACACCAACTCTGTCTCAGACTTCAGAAGGGACATGTTTTTAGAATGCAGATAAAGAATAAAGATAAACATTAGGTTGTTCTTTAAAATAAAAATATTGACGGGCTTTGAAAAGATTACGATTTATTGGTGTGTACAATTCGCAAACTTTTTCTAAAATTATAGGTTTCTTAAGATAGATATGTATAAAGATCAGGCTATCAGCAGACTAATCGGTACGAGATGTACCTGCCAGCCGTCTCCGAGGAGCGAATGATCTTCACCACCTGCCCGCGCTTGAGGCCAAAGTACCGGGCCACCGGATCACCGGCCTGGATGCGCATCAGCATGTTCTCCTTCAGCTTGTAACGACTCAGCAGCTCCTGCTTCTCCTCGGCGGTCATCACGACGTGCTCAGGCACTAGCTCGTGCTCGGTTATATTGATCAGCAGCTCAGACTCCAAGAACTGTTCCAAAATGTACTTGGGCGCCATGTCCACGAGCGACTGCTTAGCCGACGGCGTCATCCCACCTTGGACCACGACGATGGCCCGGTGAATGTTCTCCTCCTGCATGCGAGTGCAGTACGTCTTAATTGTTTTTATCCCAATCTTAGGCTCCTCCGGGAAGAAGACGAACATCTGGTCCGTGGGATCGTCGTTGTGCGCCACCAAAACAATCAAATCGGAGCGCGACGGTCGCTTCTCGCTCGGCTTGTCCCCGAACATATTCTTGAACTGCTCCAGAGTCTGGTCCAGCTCTTCCTGCGTCACCAAATAGCCGCGGTCGTGACTCAGCTGCATAATGGTCTTGCGAATACGCCACAGTTTGTATGTCTCTGCCTCGTCGTCCATGGTTATTTCCAAAAATTAAGAAATATTGAAACTTATACACGCGGATGAACCAGTGTGACCAGAACCGCGTATGGAAATATTTAGTATTTTAAAATAATGTAGAAATACTCAGTATTAATTAAATTGCTAGAAAATACCGTGTTAGTTATTTTATGACCTTTAATATAAAGAAAATATTATATGAAAATAACGACTATGCTATAACCATTTACCATATAATATTTCACCATACTTTTGACTTTACCCTGGGAGCAGAAGATTAGCCCAAGGCCACCGTCAAGTTGAACAAGCTGAACCAAAAGCGACCCGTGCCGCACAGTCTGATAAAAAGGACTTGAAGCAAACCATAATGAATATATAAAGTTACAATAAATAAAAAAAAAATAATGAAATGCAATTTCAGGTCACAATAAAATAAGCTACATAAATAAATAAGTTAAAACAATCAATTACAAAACCAACTGCGGGAATTCAAGATGCGTAATTGCATCCCCTTCGGAACGAATCCAAGCACCAAAATAACTGATAAACATATCAAAATTAAAATACTCCAAATATACAAAATAAAAAAAAGGAAACCTTAAAATTAAATATAATATTTATCGTTAATTAATTGAAGTGCTCCGATCCGGAGCTTAAAAAAACTGACAAAATTTGAATAATTCCTTGGAATTCTCTACCAATATCAGCAATACCAGTCAAGGCCTACTTGTCGGTGTCCTTAAATTATAATTTTTTCTTATTTATAATTTTTTTAATGAACATTTTAATGTAATAAATTAAAGACAAGCTAAGCGATTTGCTGGTCATGAATTTGTATCCTTTTGGGGATTAAAAATACCTCCATTGCTGGGTAAATAAGCTTTAAGTATCTTCTTTGTACTATCGCGATAGTCTAAAAACAATCGATAGTGCCATCGAAGTTCCCACTGCTCTAGTACAGATTTAGTACATAAAATCAAAATTCGTAGTTATTAACCACAACTAACTGCTCGAAGGTAACTATATGCAAAAATCAAACGTAGCCCAGTTCAGCAGCATTCAATGACAGCCAAATCGACTTCATCAGCTAAAATAAACCACCAACAGACAGAAATCATTTGCCCCAGCTAAAAATTTTCATCTCCGTGCGTGTGTATGTGTGTGTGCGTGCTGCATGCATATGAGTGTGGGTGAGTGCGAGAGAGAGGGGCTGCCTGTGTTTGTTTGTGTGTGGACAGTGACTCGTTGGTTAGAGGGAAAACAAAGAAAACTTCAGAAAAGAACGACGTAAAAGAGCATTTGCAAAATAATGAAAAAAAATAAAATAAAGTGATATCAAGGCAAGACAGGAAAAAGCATTTGCTAATTTTGATTGGTTATCGATTTTTTGCATTTTGCTGCATGCAGTTTTGTAGCTGTAGTTGTTGGCTGCTGCCATTGTTGTTGTTGTTATTGTTTTTGGTGCTGCAGCTGCGCGTACCAACTGTAAATTGCTGTTGCTGTTGTTGTTCGCTGTAAATTGTTGCATTTTGGGTCAGTGATAGTGAGAGCGAGAGAGAGAGAGAGATTAAGAGAGATGGACAGTGTAAAACGGACAAAGGACACTTGCAGTTTGGAGGTTGTTGTTTGTGTTTGCAATTGACACCTCTTCCCGTCCTACCCCTCTTCCTACACGTATACACACATCATCTGCATTCGCATCCGCATCATCCGCTCATCCGCTCTCTCACTCGTTGTTCGCTCACCCTCTCTAATCGCCCGCTGACTCTCTCTCTCAGCACTCTTGCCTCTCGTTCGCAACAACAAGTCAGAAACAGAACAGAACAGAAAAGCAGAACAACTGTAACAGCCATGGAGCACATCGATGAGCCACCGCCGCTCTCCGAAGAGAGCAACAGCAACAACAGCAGCGCCAGCAGCAGCTCTCACCATCTGTCTCAGTCGGGAGCCGTAGGAGCAGCGCCCCCTTCGTCTCAGTCCCAGTCACAGTCGCACTCTCATTCGCATTCGCCCTCTCCCTCCCCCCCGGCCGCCGTTCCCCTCCCCCAGGATCCCCCATTGAATGAGCATTCACCGCATGATCACTCACACTCACCCACTCCTGATCTCCGCCAGACAGCACCGGCATCGCCACAGCCACCCACGACTTCTCCATCGACGGCACCACAGCGGGAGCAAGAGCAGCATACGCAGGAGCAGCAGGCACCGCTTGTGTCGGAGGAACAACAGGAACAGCAGCAGGAGCCCTCCATACAGTTGCAGGATCATCAGGTGCAGCAGGAGCTGCAAGATCAATCGTTGCCGGATCAGGAGGAACAACATCCACAGCTAGCGGAACATCAGGAGCCGTTTCCGGCAGAGGAGCAAAATCGCCAGGAGCAGGTGCCATATCCAGAACAGCAGCAGCAGCCGCCTCAAGAACCTGCCCTGAATGAGGATCAACCGGCAAGGGAAGCCCAACTTCTCCCAGTCCAGCCGGATCCCGAACCCGAAGCCGAACCTCTGCTCCTCGAAGACGTGGACGAGCAGGAGGACTCCGAGTCTCAGGAGCTGCAAGGGCCGCTGCCGCCGCCGCCGCCTGTCGGGATCGTTGACGAGAACCTAGAGGCCAACGCCGTGGAGCGCATCGACGACTCCGACGAGGAGGAAGACGGAGTGGTGGAGGACGACGACGACGCGGAGGTTGTAATTGAAAGCGTGCGAATAGTGAACGAGGAGTTTGCCTCCCCTTCCGCCTACATTCGGGCCTTGCGCCTGCACTCTCGTCACTCCCAAAGAGCTCCACCACTGCCCCTGCTGGTCCGGGCGCCGCGCAACGATAACAACAACAACACCAATAGTAATAGCAACAACGGCAGTGGCAATTCGCGACGCACTCGCCATTTTTACAGCAACAACGGCAGTCACTTCAGCAACGACATGTTCCCCAGCCACGCCCCCCGGTCCAGTGCCCAGGGCTCGCCCAGGGTTGGCAGCGGTGGTCGTCGTAGCCAGCATTCGGCCCGCACTGCCGCCTCCAATTCGCCGCAACACCAGGGAGTGGATCCCCTGAGACTGCTGTATCCCAATGTCAACGAGAGCGAGACTCCGCTGCCACGGTGCTGGAGTCCGCACGACAAGTACTTGTCCATCGGACTGTCGCAGAATAACTTAAGGGTCACCTACAAGGGTGAGTCGGAAAATAAAAGCGAAGGACTTTTTAAACCTTAACATTAACTTTTTTAAGTATGAGCATATGAGAACCTCTAAACATCATAACCTCTTATAACTCAGAAATCTATATTTGACGTTAGCGAAAAATCTGCAAATCTTTTTTAATAACTTTTTTTCACCAAATAACCAATTGCGTACTTCTAGGAATCTCCTATTATGGTGATTTTTCCTATTTATTTTTGGCTTTCCCAAATAATCTTTTCAAAATCAAATTTTTTAAGAAGCAGAGAGACAGTGAGAGAATAGCTCATCTGAGCGAGTGCATTTTGAGGGCCACTGTAGTTGCCTGGCTCTGAGCGCTCTCCTGCACCCACACACAGACAGGTGCTCTCAGCTGTCTGGCTAGTGGGTTTTGTTTTTCACCACTCACTTCTCCCACGCTCATTCGCGTGACTGTTAAGTGTGTTAACAGAAACAGCTGTCCGAACAAACATACCGCACAGAGTACAGTGTGTCAAATGCATTTACAGTGATGTAAACATAAGTTCGACATGTCATTTTACTGTATATTTTGCAGGCGTTGGCAAGCAGCACAGCGATGCCGCCTCCGTGCGCACCGCCTACCCGATCCCGTCCTCCTGCGGACTTTACTACTTCGAGGTGCGGATAATCTCCAAGGGACGCAACGGTTACATGGGCATCGGCCTGACCGCCGAGCAGTTCCGGGTAAACCGCCTGCCAGGTTTGTGTGCTGCGAGATGATGTTACTATGTTTTCTAATTACCGCATCCCCCCATTCTTCAAGTAGGCTGGGACAAGCAATCATACGGCTATCACGGCGACGACGGCAACTCGTTCAGCTCCTCTGGGAATGGCCAGACGTACGGGCCCACCTTCACCACCGGCGACGTTATCGGCTGCTGCGTCAACTTTGTGAACAACACGTGCTTCTACACCAAGAACGGCGTGGATCTGGGCATCGCATTTAGGGACTTGCCGGTGAGTTCCTCTCTCTAAGCCTTTTTACATCCCTTAACCCTCTGTGAATTTTCCATGCAGACCAAGCTTTATCCGACCGTGGGTCTGCAGACGCCCGGCGAAGAAGTGGACGCCAATTTTGGCCAGGAGCCATTCAAGTTCGACAAGATTGTCGAAATGATGAAGGAGATGCGCTCGAGTGTCCTGCGAAAGATTGACAGGTATCCACATCTGCTGGAGACCCCAGAGAACCTAATGAATCGGTGTGTATAGAAATTCATTGCATCTAGTCGGATAATTGTTTTATTTCCTGACTACATAGCCTGGTCTCCACCTATCTGGTGCACAATGGCTACAGCAAGACCGCCGAGGCCTTCAATCACTATACAAGTCAGCCCTTCGACGAGGATCTCGCCTCCATTAAGACACGTCAAAGTGCGTAGCCCCCTATTCCTTGGGTAATTAGAACTAATCGCTTTTTGTTCTTACCGCCACAGAGATTATCAAGTTGATACTAACTGGAAAAATGAGCCTGGCCATTGAGCACACCCTGCGCTCCTATCCCGGACTTTTGGAGAACAATAAAAACCTCTGGTTCGCCTTGAAGTGCCGCCAGTTCATAGAAATGATCAACGGAGCCGACGTTGAGGTCAGTTAGGGAATATATTCCTATGGAAAGTGTGTTTATATTAAATCTATTCGACAGAATGCCAACAGCAAAGTCACCGCCACCACACAGACCATGCCAACGAATCAGACGTCCGTGATACAGTCCACCAAGACGTTCAAGCACAGCAAGAGCGGTAATGGTAATGGCAACATGGCCAATATCAATCAGTCATCACAACAGCAACCGAACAACACTGCGACTCCAGCTGTGATAAAGCCACAAGTTGGCGACAAGCCAGATACGAAAAAGTAACTTTAACTAATCCATCTAACCCATCAACTACTAATCTGAATGTGATCTTTCAGCATGCTGGTTGACGACAACTCCAACAAGTGCGTGGAGCATGACAGCAACAGCATGGACGTGGAAATGGAGCCCTGCCAGAGTCATTCGAATGGTGGGGACTCCAACTCCTGCTCCAATGGCAATGCCAGCGCCGTGCGCAACTCTCTAGATGCCATCGACGAGGAAATGGGTAAGTAGTTGTCATATTAATGCCAAACAAGATCCGTAATCCCCCTGACACTTGCAGATGTAGACGTTTCACCCTCATCGCGCAGCGGTGGCCGTGTCATCGAGAAGATACTCGAGTTTGGCAAGGAACTGTCCAGCATGGGCCAGCAGCTGGAGAAGGAGAACCTCATGACTGAAGAGGAGCGTCAAATGTTAGAGGTAAGCCCACACACCCTTAGATTTTAATTCAGATTTAAATATTGAATTGCTATTTAATTTCAGGATGCATTTAGCTTGATCGCCTACTCAAATCCCTGGTCCAGTCCCTTGGGCTGGCTGCTGTGTCCCTCGCGACGGTGGAACATCTCCACCACGCTCAACTCGGCCATATTGGGTGAGTAGTTAAAAAGGGACCCTAATCTTAAAACAAAGCCTAATTCTGAGTGTTTTGAAACAGAGTCACTTAACTTCGAGCGCCGTCCGCCGCTGGAGTATCTGGTGGCTCACGCCTCCGAGCTAATCAAGGTCATAGGACAGCACTCACTGGGCGAGGACGCTTTCATTACCATCGACGACGTGTTCCCGCAAAATTGACCCAGTTCGCCGACGCTGCTGAAGATGTTCGAGACCACGCTGACCCTGCCGCGCACCAGTGTGCTCACGGAACCCCTAGGCAGCGCCGGTGCTGACGGGGCAGGACCCTCTACATCGACGGCAGCGGTCGCCGTTCAGACGTCCAAACGCCGAAGACGCCGCCGTAATAAAAGACGTCGCAAGTCCTCACTCTCCAGCAGCACCGACGCCCCCTCCTCCCGCACCTACGATCCCGTGATGACGGGCAGCAGTCTTCGATCCGCGGCGGCAGCGGCGGTGGCTTCGGTGAGTGTTGGCGTGGGCACAGGGCCAGTGCGTCGGGGGCGACACCGTAGCAGCGGCGGGGTCAGCTCGTCTTCGCGGTCGACACAGGTAGCAGCGGCAGCATCAGCAGCGGCGGCGGCGGCAGCAGCAGCAGCAGCGGCGAGAGCTGCAGAGGAAGAGAGGGCAGCGCGAGAGGAAGCAGATCGGGAAGAGGAAGATGATGAGGAATTTGGGGCGGGAACGATGAGCGATGGTAGCGGCGAGTTCGGGGATCCGCAGGACTTCTTCGAGACGCTCGACTAAATCTAGATTATTTACAATTCGTAGTAGGTTAAATTTTGTTGTTACTTCCGTTCTCAATATTTTTAGCCACGACCGCGCCAGCCCGGCTTTTTTCAATATATTTCAAATAATGATATTCTTTCAATTGTTCGCGCGAGTAATATGCTAAAGGATGCGGTAAGGATGATGAATTGGCGTGATTTTTAATATCTTTTAACATATACATACATATTTTATATAGTCTCTATAAGCATAAAAGTGTGTAATATTATGATGTATCATTAAATTTCCTAACTGTGCTGCGACACGACCTTCCGAACGTCTCTTTTCTTTGAATTCCGCTCAACACACACCACACACCCAAATATAATCTAGAAACCGATAAAGAAAGTGCAGTAGTTAAGTGTTCATCATCTAATTAGCATGTTGAATAGCCACAACCCATAGGAAACCCATAGTTAATTGGTATAAACACAAACGTAGTAGACTCCACTTCGCGTTCAAATTGTTCCAGTGATTTTTGTGCGAATCTCTCATCATCTCTCGGGTGTATGTATTTGTGGCAAGACTAATGAAACATTTTAAGTGTAATATTTCTCTATAGTGATTAAGCATATTAAATTTACGCTATATATGTATATGTATACACAGATCGGTCGTCATATACACACGTACATACGGCATACAGGCAAGCATGATATACCATTAACTGGATAATCGTTTAAATATATACTGTATGGATGTGTATTTCATGAAAAAATGTCCGATGTTTTGATTTTGGCGCTAAGGGGGTCCGGAATTGGTTAAGGTGCTACCAATTTTGATCGAAAATCAGTGTTAAAATATGATTTATTAACTGTCTATAAAAAATACTAATATGGATCAGTGTAGAAATTGTACACAACCCTGATAACATTAATAGTCAAAACACATTCTAATAGTATAAGAAATGCATTTAAAATTTCCGGTATGATCTACAAGTCCGGTTGCCTAATCCGCTGAATTTTCTCCGCGTTCTTTACGTGCTCCTTGAGCATTCTCATGACTTCAGTATCGAATTCCGGAGGCGTGGGCTTGGTTTCTGTGGCCCAATAGAATATATCCCAGTCGTTGCTGACGCCATTAATCAAACGATCATACTGAGCGGTCTGGTCGGCATTGAAATCCCTTAGAAACTTGGCCACAAAGGTGCTTAGCAGCAGATCATTCTCCAGCATGCCGCGCTTTCGGCTCTGATACAGGAGTCTGAAAATGTATTAAAAATAAGAAAGGAAAATGATTTATATATACTAGGTAATACGTACCGCTGCTTGCGGGTTTCTAGGGGTTCATCCGGACGTGCTGGATACTCTGGTACTGGCAAGTGGGGCGGATCATCATAGTCTATAATCTCGCCGGGAGTGGTAAATTCCGTTTTGTCCAAATTACTGGCGAAGCGATTCTGGGCAGTCATAGGCAGCGCCAGGCGACGGCCCACTGTGGATACCTGTAAGGAAAATATATATTTAATAATATTTATTATTTAAAGATTTAAAATTTTACCAAAAACTGCCGCAACATATCAGAAAACACACAAAAAGCTAGAGAATAACAATGATATAACAATAGTGTGACCAACTTCTTTATAATGATTATTCCAAAAAGCCTGGAGAATAGTAGCTGGAAAAGGCCCAGGCTTTCGCCATATTCCATTACGCGGAAAATAAACTTTTCTTGTTTTCCCACGCTACCCGACCGTTACAGCCTTGCAAAGTGGTGGAGCAGGTTTTCTTGGCTCATTTTCTGCGGGGAAATATGAGGGAAAGGGCAAATATAACCTTGATAGGCATTTACTGTCTTTTATTGAATCACAAAACCCCTTTTCGTCTTATCAAAATTTGAATTAGGAAATTTACTGTGCAACACTGGCAGAACAGCTGTTCTTGTGGGTCTTCCAAGGCGTGCACTGAGTTACGTCCTCTCCGGATTACGATGAGCGGTGGGATGATGCTCCCAAGATTGTGGCTGCAGTGCGATGCTGCGTTCCTGCCCCGGATCAGGCAGGCACTGGCTAGCGCAGGCATCAGGCGGCTGGCCACCACGAGCGCTGAGAAGAGCACGGCCGCCGGCTTACGTGAGCGGCCACACTGCAATGTGGGTACCATTGGGCATGTGGACCATGGCAAGACCACGCTCACAGCTGCCATTACCAAGATCCAGGCACAGAAAGGCCTCGCGGAGTACCTGTCCTACGACCAGATCGATCGGGCGCCCGAGGAGAAGGCGCGCGGAATTACCATCAATGCGTGTCACATCGGCTACTCCACCACTGAGCGCACCTACGCCCACACCGACTGTCCGGGTCATGCGGATTACATAAAGGTACCGACGAGCCTGCAAGCAGTTTGGTTAACTCTTATCGCTTTCCGTTTACAGAACATGATCTCTGGAGCGTCGCAAATGGATGGCGCCATCCTAGTGGTGGCGGCCACCGATGGCCAGATGCCCCAAACCCGCGAGCATCTGCTGCTGGCCAAGCAGGTGGGCATCCAGCGCATCGTGGTCTTTATTAACAAAGCCGATTTGGTGGACCAGGAGGTCCTCGAGCTGGTGGAGATTGAGATGCGAGAGATGCTAAGCGACTTTGGCTTCGATGGAGTCAACAGCCCGGTGATTTGTGGCTCAGCCTTGCTGGCCCTTCGCGAGGATCAGTCGGAGTTTGGAGTGCCGTCCATTGAGAAGCTACTGGAACACTGCGATAAGTATATACCGACGCCACAACGCGATACCTCCGCTCCCTTTATCCTGCCCATCGACAATGCGTTCACGGTGCCCGGCCGCGGCACTGTCGTCGTGGGCACCATCAAACGTGGCACTATACTCCGGAATGCAGATGCCGATCTGCTGGGATTCAATCAGAATTTGAAGACCAGCATCAGTGACATTCAGATATTCCGTAAAAGTGTGCCGCAAGCTTTGGCTGGCGAGAATGTGGGCGCTTTGCTTCGTGGCATTAAGATCTCGGCGGTGGAGCGTGGCATGCTGCTGTGTGCGACGGGCACCGAGGATATTTCCAATCACTTTCAGGGCTCCATGTATCTGTTATCCCGGGCCGAAGGCGGCCGCACGAAGCCCATGCTCTCCAAGTATATCCAGCAGCTCTTCAGTCAGACGTGGAATGTTCCGGCGCGCTTAGATATAGGTGAGGATCGGAGCTTAACCAGGGAAAGGTGTAAATATATGTTTCTCTAGTTCCTAGTGAGGCCATGCTGATGCCGGGTGAGCATGCCAAGGTGCGCGTCACTCTGCTAAGGAAGATGGTCATGACACCAGGCCAGGCGTTCACGATTCGGGAAAATGGATCGACAGTGGGCACTGGGCTGATAAGTAAACGACTGCCCTCCCTGGATTTACCCAAAAATAAGTTGTCCAAAGCGCTGGTGGATTGTTAACTCGCAGATACATAAATATATTTGTACAATTTCATAAATTTCTGTATGTGTTTAGCTTTAGATAATTACTCAGTTATGCTTTAAACAAATGCCAACGATATTTCGGGTTTTGCTAATCTGTTTTTCTTGGAAACATATAAGAAGCTAGGAAACACTATAAAATGAGAATATATAAATAATAGATTTCTTCTTCGGAGTTCTTTAAATATGGGTCTTATCTGTAGTTAAAGTTGTTACTTGAGGCAACAAATCGGCCCCCTGGTTAAGTACATTCATTGTTTACATATATATATGCTCTAAGGTACAAGGTTACAAGGCAAGGAATGCTCGTTTTAAGATCAGAGTCTTACTCCCGCGCGGCACGGCACTGCTTATTGCATTTCACATTTATAAAGGTTGTGGTTCATAACCTCTCCTTACTTTTACTCACTACTTTTGCTACAATTAAATCGTACAACAAATAAACTAAACGCTGTTGGCAACAAGGAACATGGATGGATGATGCCATATGGGATTCTATGCGGAATGGAACAGGTGGGCAAAAAATTTAAACTAAGCAGGAACTCTACATACATTAAGCTTCATAATATCGATTAGCTAATCGATTTTGCACAGACAATAAGAACATTATTAATTTTCTACAATCGTTATACTCTTATAATAAAAAATAAATGCCTTCAAGGGCACGAATATCCTAGATCTTGGTGAGATATTCGTCCAGATTCAGATGCGACGGCAGATCGATGTCCTCCAGCTTGATTTCACTATACCGGAAGACCACCTTGAACGGCTGTATGAACTTCTGGTCGATGGTAAATTCATCGCCATTGCTCTTGCGCTGGAAAAAAGAATTGAAATATTATATAACTTGCCAAATATTTTATAGATTATATTTACCATTTGTCTGGCATTGAGTTCCTTGGTGAGTTTCATAAGGAAAACATTGGTAATTTCGCTCTCGTAATCATCCAGCTTATAGGACTTCATCACCTTGAGCACCTGCGCAGTGCTCAGCGATGTGCACAGATCACAAATGGTCTGTACATCCTGTTCGCTCTTCCGCGACTGCAACAGCTGCGAGACTTGGTTTAGCGGCGCCAACGGGGCCAGAACTTCGTTCGACTGGAAGAGTTTACAAAAAAGTTAAGACAGAAACTTTATACTATACTGGGGAACACCTACCATCTTCTTGCTGCGCACCCAGTCCTCAATGCAGCCGAGATTATAGCGAATGATCATGCCCGTCTCCCACATGCAGATGTCACCGCGCAGCATCAGATAATTCAGGGCCACGGCGCACACAAAGTACAGCAGTTGATTAAATATCTGTTCCGCATAGCAGTTGTCGAGGCCAAAGTGCTGGAACTGGGTGTAGAAGTGCTCCAGCTGACCAATCAGTTGCTTCCAAGCTGGACCCGCGCCGCCATGTTCTGGAGATGAGGCGGCAGCGGCTCCAATCGATGCCGTACGACTGCGTATTCCATGCGCCTGTCGCCCACGCTGTATCTCATCGTTGTTGAGGATTGCAGGCACTATTTTGGGATCCAGCAGGCCCTGGATTTGCATGATCAAAGCCTGGTACAGATTCACAATCAAATCAAGAATCACACGACGATACTCGAACAGATTGAAGTTCTTGAGCTGCTGCTGATTCTGTTTCTCTGTATTCAGTTTCACATACTCCTCCACGTCGCCGTATTGCTTGAGGAGATTCAACAGTCTGAGAGGGAATGGCCATTAAGTCTTTAACTTTGCAGGATGGATAAACCAACGACTTACGTTATGGAGTTGACGAGCCAAATGACTCGGTTCTCAATTGGATGCGGGGTTCGATGCATTTTCTTGATCTGTATCACAAACTTGCTCAGCAATTCGCGCACATCGTCGTCAGCATTGGTCAGATCGGTGTACCTTTGCAAGGAAAGTACTAGATTAACAAAGAATTCCATTATGAAGCACAAACTAACCAGAACTTACCGAATGCACATAAAGATCAGATAAGCGGGGAAGCCAGGCAGCAAGCCCACAGCTGTTCTCGGCGTCAGAGCGTGCAGCAGGCGCTGCAGGATCTTGTCCAGGTCACTGCTATGGAACTTCATAAGACCCAAAGGATTTTGTGACTTTTGCTTGGTCACCACGGCGCCCACGCTATCTCTGGAGGTGCCGCCGTCGCCGCTGCCGCCGTTCTGCTGGTGCTGCTTGTTGCCTCTCATCATTTCCTCCTCAAGCTTATGCTCCAACTCGCCGCCATCCTGGCGATATGCCTTTAGCTTGGCATTGGCCAGCTTCAGCTCCTCCTGGATGAGCAGATACTGGGAAACAGCCTGTTGCAGCTCCCGTCGCAGATAGCGATCGTTATGCTTCAGAGTGTCCACATTGGCATCCTCAAACTGATCGACGCTTTCAAAGATCACCTTCTGCAGGTCATCCTTCTCGTTGTTTAGCCTCTCGATGATTTGCGTCATCTCCACGAGCTTGCTGTTGTGCTCCTCCGTGATGGCCTCTAGCTCGGACTCCAGTTGGCTAAGGAAAATGATGTACGTTAGATCTAGGAAAGCATTTCTATACGGGGAACCGCCCACCGATTAATGAGTTTCTGGGACTGCAAGGCCTCGCTGAGCACATTGACGTCGTTGCTCTCTGGGTTTATGGACTTCATAACCTGACTCTGCTCCAGCAGCACCGCCTTCAACTGGATGCACTCGTCCCGCCGCCTAAGTACCTCTGCCTGCAGAGCCGCATGCTGAGCTGTAAAGAATGGACGAGAGTAGGTGATGGGGTCAGTAGCAAGTTCGGCGTGATTCGCTAGAAGCGCGCGCAGCGGTTACCATTGAGCTCGTTGATCTCAACACCATGTTTGATGCTCGTTCGCAGCTGATCGTACTCGCTGCGCAGTTTCTCGTTCTCTACCTCAAGCTCGTAGACGCTGTGTGAGTTGGGTGGTGGTCAGTGTGCAGCCATAATAGAAATGTGGACAAATGTTTATGTTTGTATGATCTCAGAAAAGGAGGTACCCGTTGGCAATGTCTCCCTAAATGTACTCACCGATATGAATCCTCACTGGGCTTGTGGCGGTTTGCCAGCTTCAGATACTGCTCCTGCAGGTACTTGGTCTTCTGCTTCTCCTCCTCGAGAACGGCGCGGAGCTTCATCACCAAAGTGGTCATGTCGTTGGTGGCATCTACACATAATAGAGCGAAAATCAGGTGAGGTTAAGACCAAGGACGCAATCTTCTTACAATTCTTGCTCAACAGATCCGGTGGCCTATTAATGTCCAGAGTATTTCTGGCCGAGGCATAGCCCACGTCTTCCTCGTTCTGGCTGGAGGCGTTGCTGCCGGTGCGGGCGTGCAGCCGGAAACTGCCGGCTGTAAGCCGACTCAGCTCCTCCTTCAACGTATAGTTCTCGTTCTCAAACACCTCCTTATCCTTAATGGCGCGCTGGTAGGCCTCGTTGAGCTCCTTGTTGTCCTCGGCCAGCATCCGGTCCTCTTGCGTACGCTGGCTCACTTCCGCGCTCTTGGCGAGCTCGATCATCTCGTCGATTTGGCGACGCAACTCCTCGTTCTCCACACGCCAAGACTGCTTTTGGCTGAGCCAATCCTCCTGAGCATGGCCGTTCTCCTCGAGTAGCTGCATCTTCTCATCGCGCTCCGCCTCCAACTGTTTGTTGAGAGCCTCAATTAGCTTGTCCTTGTCCTGACACGCGGCCTTCAGGTTCTTTAGCTCGCCTTCCAGGGTCTTCTTCAGCTCCAGCTTCATTCTGCAAAGAAAAAGAAACATCAGATCCTGGGCTTCCTTGGAGCTTTATATTTACTGACTTCAACACGCTTATCTCGCTGGTCTTGTGCTTCAGGTTACTATTGTCGCGGTTCAGCTCATCGATGCGCTGCTGCATGGATATGATCTTGTTCTCCAACCCCATGTACTTAGCACTGATGTGCGAGATGGTCTTGGCCTCGGCCTTCATCCGCTTGAACTTACGACGGGCTAAGAACCGACGCACCGCCGCCTGGCAGATAATGATGTCACGTCGCCGCTTCTGGTAGGCTCGCCGCGCCAAGGCGCCGCGGACGAACCGCTGGATCTGCAGCGCCCGATAGTTATCGCGCATCTCATAGAACTTCTTCCGGGCAAGCATCCCCCGGGCAAGGGTCTGTATGCCGAGAATTGAGTGGCGCAAGCGCAAATATCGACGACGGCATAACCAACCTCGAGCGTACTTCGACAGTATCAACCCAGCCCGAGCCTCGCGCATCTCCTGGACACGCTGACGTGCCAGGAAGCCACGCGCACACCGTTGAATCCCACTGATGACCTTACGGAGGCGCAGGAAGCGCCGCCGGTAAATGAAGCGCCGCACCACCGACTGGACAACCGTGATGTATTTCTTGCGCAGATTGGCCCGCACCTGTTCGAGAAAGGCCACCTGGCCGGCGCGGAAGAAGATCTGAGTGTTGCCAAAGCGGTATTTGTCCTCGTCCTGGATCCATTTCATCACAATGTTGCGGCACGACTGCTTCATGTCGTTCTTGTCGATCTTGCCGCGATGCGCCAGCAGCTGGTAGCGCATATAAAAGTCTAGGTAGAGCCAGCGCGATGGAAATCCCGCTGCCGAGATGCGCACCGTCTCCAGAACACCGCAGGCCCTTAACTGTTGAATGATTTTAGCCGTCTCCCACTTAAAAGCGATCTTTTCATCGTTTGGCTGCAGGGAATATTTCAAAGATTACTGGTTTATCCAAGAGAGATTGTAATCATCTTGATCCTCACCTTAATACAACGAACATAGTGTGGCGTTGTGGCATGTAATGTGGATATCAGCGAGGCCAGACTCTCCTGGAACTGCGAACCAACCGATTTCTTATGCTGCTTTGATGGCACCACCTTTTTTAAGAACAAAAGCATGACATTAGTTGGTCTCTAGCTATTCTTAGAATAGGAAAAACACACAGTAACTTAAGTGTAATGATTATAAGTTAAAGCTAAAGTTAAATTAGAGTCACAATGAAAGCAATTTGTGGAAGGTAATTTTTTGTTCTTATATTAAGAAAACATATACAGAGACGATCATTATTAGAGCACACTTCGTTTTTCTACATTTTCATTGTGATTCCATCAAAAGCTAAATTAAAATTAGAAAACAAACTTAAATGTCTTGGGTTAGTCATTTTTGCTGTTAGCGTAAATTGAATATTTTTTGGTAACTAACTCGACGACGTGTTTCATTCATTTCCTATATTGTTGGCATGTTCCGAGGCAAGACGTGGGCGATGAGCAAATGGAAATAGCGTATGGAAAATACAAATAGCAATAAGACAAGGATTACAAATGGAAAAAGGTTTACAAAAAGCAGCTCCAGTCATGAACTAATCCTCCTTCGCTCTTGAAGCTTCGGTAATAATAACAAACCTGTTTCCGGCCAGCACTAATCACGACACGACCGCCCAAAGTGGACGTCTTGGCCGAGTCCACACTCAACGTGTCAATCTCTTCGAGAGACATCACCTGCTTGACCAGCGACATGTTGGACTCGCCCAGCACTTGGGTTAGCTCCTTGGAGACAGTATCACGGTTCTTTTCCAAGAACCCGTTCACGTCATACTCAACCGTATCAGAGAAGTGTTTGATAAAGAAGCCTGAAAGGGATAGTTCGAGTAAAAACCAAAAGCAAAATCCAATAGGGAAGCACTCACTGGTGGTGCCAAAGCGTGGCTTCTCGAAATGCGGGAATTTGCTGCACTTTAAGATGAGCTTGCCAGCCCAACTCTCGTCCGAACCCCTGGGCATCTAGTGCAATTGGTTTCCACATTAATTAAAGGTAATACAATCAAAAAACTATATAAATCTCACTCTACACTCCTCGTCGAGAAGATCCAATATGCCCAAACGCGACTCAATAAGATCAATGCACGGCTGATTGTCATAAAAGTCAATCATTGTCCAGGTGATGCCCTCCTTGAGGTACTCCTCCTGTTCCAGCTTGAAGACATGCTGGTTGAACTGCTGCTGCAGCTTCTCGTTCGCATAGTTAATGCAAAACTGCTCGAACGAGTTCGTCTCGAACGTTTCGAAGCCGTAGATATCGAGGACGCCAATGAAGCTGCACTGTTTGCTACCGTTATTGAGGCTCTTGTTCAGCACACTGACAATGTATTGAAACAGCTTTGCATAGATGTGTTTGGCCAGGGCGTCGCGAGCCGCCTGCGCCGCCTCAATGCTATTCGGTATCAGTACATATTCATTAGCCGACTCTATCTTACGCATCAAAAGCCACCGCCGCAGATCCTCGGCGCTCACCCGCAGCAGATCGCCGGTGATCTGCAGGTGGATGTCGTTTGGCTGAGGAGGAGGAATACATATGAATATTTGTACATAATATGACCAAATTTAAAGGTATGGCTTACGAATATCTCGCAGGAGTCGGGGTCCTCCTCCTCGGTGGCCTCATTGAACTTTTTGGACACCTCGACATTGCCTAGATGCAGAATGCCAGCCAGGATCTTGACTATGTCCGCTATCTGCTGAATGGAGAAGCCCAGCACTGTCATTGCCTGCACAGTTTCGTTGAATTGCTCCGCATCGGAGACCCTTTCGATGTCCGGAGCACCGCCCATGTTCAGAAACTGGAACTTGTCCTGGTGATCTGTAAAAGCAGCATCGATAACAGTATAGTTTTGGGTACAAGAGAAGCTAACTCAAGTCCTTACCCAGCACCAATTCCGGGTATTTAGCCCGCGCTGCGCACAACTGATAGAAGATGTGATAGTTGCGCTCGCCCTGTGCCTGGTACACCACCCGCGACTTCTCCAGCAGGTAGGTGTGCATGGTGGCGCCCTGCAGGTACATTACGCCCATCTGGTTGCGGAACAGCAGCTTAGTGAACTTGCCAAAGCGGGAACTATTGTCGTTGCGAGTCGTCTTGGCATTGCCAAAGGCCTCCATGATCGGCGAAGATGCCAGCACCTTGCGCTCTACCTGCGTCTCCGATTCGGAACCGCCGACGGCGGCAAAGTAGCGCATCGCATACTTGGCGGACACCGTCTTGCCCGCTCCCGATTCGCCGCTAACGATGATGCTCAGGTTGCAGTTTTCACGCTCCAGCTTCGTGTACGCCTCCTCGGCCAGGGCAAAGATGTGCGGCTCCAGGTCGCCCATGGCATGGCCTCGATAAGCCCGTATAATGCTCGGACCGTACAGCGGCATCTCCGCATACGGATTGATGGCCACCAGAATGATTCCGCAATAGGTGTAGATAATCTGGCGCTCGCAGAAGCGGACACGCAGATTGTACAACACCCCCGGCTCATGCAGGTAGGACAGGGTGGTCAGATCGTTCTGTCCCACCAGAATGGCCGGATTGCGCAGCGGCGGCAGATCACTGCCATCGGCCTTCAGCTTCACCTCCTGCAAGCTGCCCGATTCAGTGCAGATCTTCAAGAAGCCGGCGCCCTTGCGGTAGCTCTCCTCCAGCGTGGCGCTCTCCCACACCTGTTCCGCATGCGGCACCCATATTTTTGCGCCCTTAAAGGAGATAAGAGGGAGATGTCAGGCAATTAGCAAAGGCGTTAATTGGTCAATTAGCATTTAACCCCAATCTTTGACGGCTTGTGACACCTCCTCTGCTTTGCTTTGCTTTCTTCCACTTCTTGTTATCAGGCGAAGTGTGATAAGCCCGCCCCGCGCGATAAGGCCGCTGATTCACCACCAAACATATTTCGGAGGGGGAGGCAGCAGTAATGTAGTCATCAATGGGAACAAATCAGGGCTGAGAAATGGAAACTGGAAGGGAGAAACGCGAAGAACGGCAAATGGAGCACACAGACACACACACGCGCACGCGGAATCACGGTTATTGTTGCATTTTATATTGGCACCATTGCAGACGAGCGACACCGACACCGACACCCGCCGCAATCTGCCACGATGCACTTGTGGGGCATCAATATATACGACGACGAACGGTGTAATACCTGCGCGTATAGCATCTCCTCGCTCGACATTTTTCCCGCACCTCCTACTCCGTCGCCTGACCGCTCCAGCTTGCTGTCCTCTTCTCCTGCTCCTCGCATCAACTGTCAGTGAGTTCGGGTCATAAATCCCGTTACTTTGTTTGTTTTTCCTTTCGGTGTTGTTCTCTCTTGTTTTTGTCGATTTAACCCCGCTGCGCGTATTCTACATGACCATTCTGGTTGCCTTTTTTGTATTGGTTAACTAAAATTTGCAATCCGAAAGCGGTTAAAGAGTTAAAACGTTATTTAAATTGTGCTACTTCATTGGAATTTCAGGATCGTGAAAATGGCAAAAAAACAAACAAAACTTTCGTCTCTGACGTTTCTATTCTGACTGACGGCTCCCTCACCGCTTTGTTGTTGGTTAAAGGGCAGGGTTGCCAAATGTGTGCGCTGTTTAGGCCCAGCTACACTGAAGACCCTGGTTCTTCCCGACATCAGTCTATTTACCAAGAAGTTGGGGTTAAAATAATATGTTCATTAACCAATCACCTAATTTGTGTGCTAAAATATGAAAAAGAAGACCTTAAGCGTTTGGCGCGCAAGACCCTGTTGTGTGCTGTCCAACACTACTTACGTACCCAAAGTTGATAGTCAACACTGCTGCTGGCATCTGTCAGAATTTCCCGCGCTTTAATCCACCGAGGCATAGTTTCCCAGCCACAACCGCTCCAGTTTTTGTTCCGGAGAGAATATAGTACAAAATAAACAGCAGAACTTCGGAAATGTCAAGCCCCGCCCGTTCGCCCAGTGTCGGTGCCAAGCAGGGAGCTCGCACCCCCACCAGAGGTAATTTTTGTCGGCTGAGCATGAGTTTGCTTTGTGTTTTGTAGTTCAAGCGTTTCCCTGTCTCTGTTTTGTAAAGGCATTGCGACGCAGGATGTGGAGACACCCATGCGCATGGGTCCCGGCCGGGCTGCGCGGCCCTCGGACAACATCAGTTTGCCGCCCACGTCGCCGGGTAACATTAGTTTGCCGGCCACGAGTCCGGCTCGAGGATTGGGTGCCAACATGAGCGAGATCGATCTGAGTTCGCCGCTCAACTACGGCACGCCCAGCTCGATGGGCTCTATCCGTACACCGCGCTCTGGCATACGCGGGACTCCGCTGCGCGCTCGTCCGGATATTCGCACGGACAAGCGCATCCGTCAGGTGGCCATTGGCGGGAATTCAGGGGTAAGTAGTTGCCTAGAACGGGTCCTAGTGAACCAAACTCACTCTTCTAATCCATTACAGCTGGAAACCATTCCCGAGAAGGGCTCCGAGACCACAGATCCCGTCTCTGAATCCTCTCAAGCACCGCAGCTCGTCGTGTGGGGCACCAATGTGGTTGTGAGCCAGTGCAAGTCGAAGTTCAAGTCGTTTATACTGCGCTTCATCGATCCCAGCGCCGAGCAGGATGAAATCTCCGAAAATATCGATGTCAATCAGCCGCTGTATCTACAGAAGCTGGAGGAGATTCATACGCTCGAGGAGCCCTATCTGAATCTCAATTGTGCCCATCTAAAGACCTTCGATTCGGACCTGTATCGCCAGTTGATCTGCTATCCACAGGAGGTGATTCCTGGCTTCGATATGGCCATCAACGAGATGTTCTTTGAGCGCTATCCGGCCGCATTGCTAGAGCACCAAATCCAGGTGCGTCCCTTTAATGCGGACAAGACGCGCAATATGCGCTCTCTAAACCCGGAGGACATGGATCAACTGATCAGCATCAGCGGCATGGTCATCCGCTCCTCGAACGTCATTCCAGAGATGCGTGAAGCCTTCTTCAGCTGCAACATCTGCTCCTTTAGCACCACCGTCGAGGTGGATCGCGGCCGCATCAACCAGCCAACGCTGTGCACCAATTGTAACACCAATCACTGCTTCCGTTTGATCCACAACCGATCGGAGTTCACAGACAAGCAGCTCATTAAGCTGCAGGAGTCACCGGATGATATGGCCGCCGGCCAAACTCCGCACAATGTCCTTCTGTACGCCCACAACGATCTGGTGGACAAGGTGCAGCCGGGTGATCGTGTTACCGTCACGGGCATCTATCGCGCAACGCCGCTCAAGACCGGAGGCATTTCCTCGAGCGTGAAGAGCGTCTACAAGACCCATGTCGATGTGGTGCACTTCCGCAAGGTGGACAACAAGCGACTGTACGAGGAGGAAGAGGGGTAAGCCTTGGAAAATTACTATTAAATGTAATTGTAGACTTAAATCCACTTCTCTTCTCAGCAAGGATCATATTTTCCCACCGGAACGCATCGAACTGCTTCAATTGCTGGCCAAAAAGCCGGACATTTACGATCGCCTGGCCAGGGCCATTGCTCCCTCCATTTACGAGAACGACGATATCAAGAAGGGGATCCTCCTGCAGCTATTCGGCGGCACCAAGAAGAAGCACTCCACTCTGGGTCGTCAGAACTTTAGGTCAGAGATTCACCTGCTGCTGTGCGGTGATCCTGGTACTTCCAAATCCCAGATGCTGCAGTATGTTTACAATCTGGTGCCGAGATCGCAGTACACCTCGGGCCGCGGCTCCTCGGCTGTGGGCTTGACCGCCTACGTAACCAAGGATCCGGAGACACGACAGTTGGTGTTGCAAACGTAAGTTTACTCTTTGGAAGTATATATCAATCGTTAGCTTATGGCATAATTTACGCAGGGGTGCTCTGGTTTTGGCCGACAATGGTGTCTGTTGCATCGATGAGTTCGACAAGATGAACGACTCGACGCGCAGCGTCCTCCACGAGGTGATGGAGCAGCAAACATTGAGCATTGCCAAGGCTGGCATCATCTGCCAGCTGAACGCTCGCACCTCCATCCTGGCAGCCGCCAATCCTGCCGAGTCACAGTGGAACAAGCGCAAGAACATCATTGATAATGTTCAGCTGCCGCACACTCTGCTCTCTCGCTTTGATCTGATTTTTTTGGTTTTGGATCCGCAGGATGAGGTATTCGACAAGCGTCTGGCCAGCCACTTGGTTTCGCTTTACTATGTAACGCGCCACGAGGAGGAGGATACTATGTTTGTGAGTTTAATTTCGGCCAAGGATTGCCAACAAAGTTGCTGATATTATTTATATTCCAGGACATGAGTGTATTGCGTGACTACATAGCCTATGCACGCGAGCATCTGTCGCCCACGCTTTCGGATGAAGCGCAGCAGCGCTTGATTCAGGCTTATGTTGACATGCGCAAGGTGGGCGCTGGACGTGGCCAAATCTCTGCCTATCCCCGCCAGCTGGAGAGTCTTATTCGCTTGTCGGAGGCTCATGCCAAGGTGCGGCTAAGCAACGAAGTGGAGTTGTTGGACGTTGAGGAGGCTTGGCGTCTGCATCGCGAGGCTCTTAAGCAGTCGGCCACTGATCCTCTGTCCGGAAAGATTGATGTGGGCATCCTAACAACGGGATTGTCGACGGCCGCGAGGAAGAAGCGCGCTGATCTGGTGGCAGCCATTAAGGAGAACCTTAAGAAGAAGGGCAAAGTGCCCACTGTGCCCTATCAAAAGTTGTTCAAGGAGATCAAGGAGGGATCCCAGATTGTAAGTGTCTCCTAAAAGTTGATTTATATGGTTCTTTTGATTATTAATTTCCTCCATTTTAGATGATCACTCGGGAGCAATTCGAAGATGCGCTGAAGGAAGTACAGGATGAAGGCGCCATTGTTGTCATGGGCAAAAACACCATTCGCATATGTTAATTGAATAATATTTATCTCATTTTCCACTATTAACTCATTCATTCCTATTATTAAGCACAATTTACAATACATGTTTTTCAGTAAAGAGTTTAATTATAAATTTCTTCTTTGGTATTTTCTTTTGGGTTTCATCCTTGGCCAGACTACATTTTTTATATAATATTAATTTATGTTTAATTTTTTCCTTGAAAAGTAACATTTAAACTTAAATAAAGATCTAATAAAAATATAAAATATGTTTTAATTATAAAAAATAACTCTAAGATCATAGGAAACAGTATGACCGTAATGGTATTTGTAAATTTTGGCATTTTCAGCGCATCGAGCCACACTGATGTAGAGATATTTTGGCGCTCTGGCCGCTGCCACACTGTGTGTAGGGAAAATGATGGAGTCCGGGAAATCTTCGGAGCATTCTCTGCACAGCGCCTCCGAGGCGTCGGCGGACTCCGGCAGCCAGCCGCACAGTGATGTATCGACGATGTCGTCGTTAACGCCCACCAAGCGGGAGCGGGAGCGCCGCAAATCGCCGGCGACCAGTTCGGACAACACAAGCACCAGCGTCCAGCCGCCAATGTCGCCGACATCCTCTGTAGCCGACACCACCTTTGAGCCCACCATCGATATGATGGTCAATGATTTTGATGATGAGGCCACCTTGAATGAAGAGGAGGCGCTGGCGGATCAGGAGGCACACAGCGCGGAGGATGAGATAGCCACGCTGCGCGAGGAGAGCGAGATGCCCATCGAGGAGCTGTTGGCCAAATACGGCGGCGGCATGGCGTCCTCGCCGGCAGTAAGTAGCTCCAATCGCTCGGGCAGCTCTTCCCGAAGGGCGCGTCGCGCAACTAAGCGACAGTACCAGGAGTTGGATATAGAGGAGGCCAACACGTCCACCGCAAACTCATTCGTCGCCTCGCACGCGGAGAAAACCAGCAACGACATAGACCCGGAGCAGGTACAAGACAAGGAGGTGGAGCCTATACTGGAAACGGGTGAAGCTTCCATGGACACTGATGAAGCACCGCCACCGCCACCGTCTGAAGGAGCCACCAAGAAGCCGCATCGCTCGCACCTGCTCGACCTATATCCGGAAGAGTCCTTTGCAGATCTGGCGCCCGCCGAAGATGTGGAACGATGTAGGCTAAAATCTATATAATCTACAAAAGAAGATAAAAAGATCATTAACTCCCGATTATGTAACACTTTTGCAGTCACACCGCTGCAGACGCTATTCGATGAAGTGGAGGCCGACGAGGAGGAGGAGGATAGCGAGTCCGAGTCGATGGACGATGCCAGAAAGATAATAATGGTGGGAAACGATTATCAGGCGGAGATACCCGAGGGTCTCTCGCAATATGGTGACATTTTGCCGTACGAGAACGAGGATCAGTTGATCTGGGAGCCCAGCCAAGTCAGTGAGCGCGAGGTGGAGGATTACCTGGCCAAGATTCAGGAAACGCGAGCCATAGTTCCGACCGAAGAGGGCGCCGAGGTTGTGGCAGCAGAGGAAGGAGCTGCAGCGCCGACAAGTGCAGGCGATGCAGCTACTCCAGCGGCTGCGCCTCCAGCTCCTCCTCCTCCCACGCCTCCTAGGCCCCAGACTGCCGGCGATCAAGAGTCTGTGGTGAAGGACAACGAACAGGCGCTCCATTTGCTCGTCCAGTGCGGCTATGATTTCAAGGAGGCGCTGCGGCGCAAGCGCATGAACGTCCTGCCCCTCAGCAGCGACACCATGAGCAGCTGGTCGGAGGACGAGTGCCTCAAGTTCGAGGAAGGCATCCACAAGTTCGGCAAGGACTTCCTCCAGATACGGCAGAACCAGGTAAAGCACCGTCCATCGCCCGCCGATCGCCCCTAGCAAGTAATCTATGTGTGCGATGATCGTTGGGCTCTTTCAGGTGCGCACGCGAACCATGCGCGAACTGGTCCACTTCTACTATCTGTGGAAGAAGAGTGAGCGTCGGGACCAGAGCTTTGCCCTAAACGACACCATCGATCACATGGACGTCTTTATCAACGAGACGGGCACTGGAAACGGAAATGGCAACGTCAGCGGGATTGGAAACGGCACCGGTAATAGTAATGGCAGCTGCTCGCCGCACAGCAGCAATGGTCACAGCAACGGAGAGCTTGTTGCTTTGGAGAAAGATCCAGGCGTTAGTTCACGAAAACCCGCCTCTAAGAACTATTCCATCATGACGGGAGGCCAAGCGGGTGCTCCCCAATCCAGCGGCAATCGCAAGCGGGGCACATCCGCATCGTTGCCGCTGGAAGACGAGGACAACAATGTCGAGGTGGAACCGAATCTAGCCACTCTGTGAATGAAGAAATCATTGCCATCATCATCATCACGATCATCACTGGGCGCAGGCGCTGGACTGGGAGAAGGAAGTATTAGACTGGCGGCGACATGACCATTACCATTCACTATAAATGTGCATACTGTACACGTAGAGTATAACCATATGTCTGAAACATATATATTCCAGATTCTTAAATCGACACATCTCTCATACCCCGTAATGAATTTCTTTATTGTTAAGCGTGCGTGTGTGATTCGTCTATTTGTTACTTGTTCATGTGTGGATTCCGGAACCGAGTACTTATCGCTTACAGATATAAAGTATATATTTTCGCTCAATCCTTGAGTTTCGTTAATTGTCAATAAATGTAATCCGTGTGTATTTATACGATCAGTAATGTTTTTCTCGTCAGGTATATTATAAATATCGTTAAAATCCACAGTAAATAGTATTATTAAAATTAGTTATAATCCTAATTTTTCTTTAGGGATTCCTGAAAAACGAAATCTATTAGTTTTTGTATTCCTAATCTAAAAAAAAATATATCTTTTGGTAAATCAAGGTTTATAAGGATATTCTCAAGCGAAAAAGATACCTCTTCACAAGAAATCCCTTTATAATTTTAGAAAAATGTGAAAACACTATAAAAAATTTCAAAATTGTTAAAGATCTTAAAGAAAAAATAGGAAAAAATGACTTTGATTCAAAATTAGGGTTCAGGAATCCCTATAACTATAGCATACCTTTAGTATGGTCTGTGTTTCAAGCTCCCTTTAGTAGTTTTCACAGCGATCCTGGATTTCTGTGGCACGCCAGATGGCCTGGCCTGTGGAATTCCGTTAAAAACGACCGGATTGCTGGAGGAACCGGTCTCCGTACTTTTCAGTATGTATGCCTTGCATGTGAGATCTTTTTCCACAGTTTTCTTCGCCAAGATGTTCTTGAAAATGGCCAATTACGGTGTTGGGTTCCACTTATTGGCCGGCTGTGTGTATGTATGTAGGTACATATACATATGTGAATTGCGGCGAGGATCAAATGTCAAGCTGGAAAGTGGAGAAGCCCAACCGCAGCAGGGCGAAGCTGCCGATCTGATAAAAGAAACCCCGGTCGCCAATTCTCGTTTCTGCTTCACTTGCATTTTCGCTGGCGCGGCAAGAGGAGGGAACAGACTTGCCCCGAAACGTGCAAACTGGGCGGTACATACAGACAACGGATACAGGGGAGACTATGACGTGCATATGTACATCCATACATACATGTGTATAAAGAAGAAGGCCCCGAGGTTCCAGGCTCACGATCGTGACGAAGTTTCCAGCTGGAGCTTTTGCTCCCATCCCACACACAGGCAGGCGGCACACAGGCGCACACACACTATCATTCGCCTCCGCGAACGTTCTCTCTTTTCCGCCAGTGCTCTACTGGCGTGGCGTGGCGTGAATTTTTTACGTTCACTCCAGCTCCATTTCCATTTCCATGCCAGGCCAGCCACCAGCCGCCAGCCGACCGTAGTAAAATCCAGTTTTGATAAAAATAAACAAAAGTACGCTACACCGCGCACACACCATGCGCTACACTGGCCAAGTCCAGGCATTTATGGCTGGCTTCCAGTGTTGACAAGGATACTCAATCGCAACGCAGTGTGAAGAAAGGCTTGATTAGAGGGAGACAGGTGGAGGAAGACGACATGTCCGCTCAAGTCGCCGCGCGTGTCAGATGCTCTTACTGCCTTTTGGCAGAGCATATTGGATTCGTTACGGCGGGCACTGAAGCGACGGTGAAGTTAACAACCGTAAAGCGCGCAAATACGACACAGGCAGCCAGTAGTGAGTTGCGTTGCGGCCAGCGGAAGCTTTACATCCGGATAATATTGCCAGGCAGAGACAGACCGACCAGAGACCAGAGACGGCTGCTTTTGTTGTTGCTGCTGCCTGCTTTGGGGTTCTGCGCTGCTCTTCTTGCTCCTCGTTCGTGGCAAAGCCTGTTGCTGCTGTTGCTTGAGCCGCTCTCTCCTCGCCGGTTCTCTTTTGGCACCGCCTTCGTCGTCGCCTTCGTAGGCAGCCAAAAGGCACGTAAACTGGTTCCCGTACACTCGCGTGGTCGCGTTCGCTCGCCCGTATTTTTTCGTATTTTCAGTGCTGCCTGAGCGCTTGAGCTGCGCGAGTCGCTTGTTGGGAAATACGGAATTGGAATCGGATACTCGGACTCGGAATCGGCTTTGGAGCTGCTGGCCTGGGATCGGTCATGGAGCTGGCCTACAATGCGTCATCGTCAGTGGCGGCCTCAGCCGTCTCCGCGGCCTCCTTTGCCTTCACCAACACCGCCAAGCTGCCCATTGAGACGGTGAAGCGTCTGATTGCCGCCGTCTCACGTCGCCCCATGTTGTGGCTGAGGAACAATGCCAATGGCCAGAAGCGCAGCGACATCACGCCCATCTGGTTCGAGGTGGGCCAGGATGTGAATCTCCCGGGTGAGTAACTGCAGATATCTCTCGTAGTCCCAGTTCCTATAACAGCTTCTCCTCCCCTCGTAGCTGACATATGCCGCATCAAGTGGGGCCATCTGAGGGACAACTTTCGCAAGGTGTACATCCGCAATAACCTGTCTAATGAGACACCCTCGTCGTGGCGCTTCTACAACGACATGCGCTTCATGGAGCCCGCTGTCCATGAGAATATCATGCGTCAGACGCGGAGCAGCAGCAAGAAACATCCGCCGGGACACTGGTCCGAGAATAACAATGTCTTGGGCGTGGACAAGTACGACTCCATGCCCCTGGTGGCCACGGAACCCATCTGTGAGCTGAGCGACAGCTACGATTCGGAGCTGCATCAGCCCAGTTTCTCGGACATTAGCTCCTTCTTTGAGGATCGCGAGTGCCAGCCGCCGGATAGCAAGCGGGTCAAACTGGAACCACAGCAGCACACTGACCAGGAGGAACTGGCTGGCGTGGGAGAGGAGGACGAGGAAGAGGAGGATGACGATGATTTTGACGAGGATGCCGCCTCGGAGAATCTGGAAGAGGAGCGCGGGAAGCGGGTGGAGTCTGCTAATCCTGGAGTTTACACTATCGAAGTGCTGGACGACGACGATGAGGAAATGGAGCAGGCGAAGATCAAGACCAACCACAACAACAACAACAATAACAACAGTACTAGTAACACCTCCAGCCGAAGTCTGAGTCATAGCCTGAAAAGTGAGCCGGATGTCAAGCCCTCCAACTCATCCACGTCCCAGTCCCCGTCCGCGGCGGAGCTCCCCTTCAAATACATCAGTACAGATGCCACAACCAATACAGAGCCCACCGGCGGTGATTTGCAGGACGAGGCGGATCGCATGTTCCTGCTCAGCCTGATGCCCTTCCTCCAGCGCCTTGACGAACGACGTCGGCTGCGCGTGCGCCAAAAGCTGCAGAATGTCCTAATCGAGGAGCTGGAGTTCGGCTGATCCGGGGATGTGCGACGTCGGGGATGCGGGATGTGTACGTTATAAGCTTAGCTTACAGTATTATAAGAACGCGACTGACTAACCCGTGGATCTGCATACATACGTAGCATGTAATCAGTATTCCGGCCTGCCTTCCTTCCTCCACACACAAATGAACACACTCACACATACACTTGCATACAATCCATATAGCCTGTAGCCTGTAGTACGTACATCCATACTTACATACGTTTTTAAATAGACGATCGAGAAATACCAGCGTAATTACTTGTTGTCTTCTCCCCAGGATAACCGTCTTGGGCTTACCTGTGGCCGCGGCGTTCCGGCGCACCTGCGCATTTTACCTGCTCGCCGTGCCCGCCCGCCCGCAGTTTCCAGTTCCCAGTTGCTCGTTCCCATTCCCCGTTCCGCGTTCCCATTTCCAATTATACACGGCCACGGTCTGATGTATGTAGATATACAATCGAATTCTACACGATCTTTCTGTCAGTGCAAAACAAGTTCCTTAAGGGTGTATGCCTCCTGCAACAACAACAACAAAATGCCCGCCACCGGTCTCATCGTCATCCGGTGGTGTCTGTATCTCCCCGCCACTCCTCCGTCCATTTCAAATCTCCGTCTCCACTCCAACGTATATTCTCATTTTCCGCATTTTCGCACCACATGCGCCGTTAATGTAAGTGGCTCTCTCACGCTCTCTACCGCTCATCGCTCTCTCTGTTGCTCAGTGTGCTCCGTTTGGATGGAGAAACACAATAGGAAGGCAACCTTCGAATACCCTAATATGATAAGTTTACAAAAGTTTGAACGTTCCTTGTTTCTCGTTTCAATCAGAAACTTTTTAAAATTCAACGGCATACATAAAGTCTAGTAACTCTGTCACTTGACAACATGGCAATATGAATTAAAATTCTTCTTATTAGCAACGTAAACAATATATTTTCAATTGTTGATTAATTCTGAATGATATTTTTTCGTTCAGTGTGACCAGATATTGTTTTTTTTTTTAATAAGATCTCTCACCAACCGACTCTGTCTAAATACTCTCACTGAGGCAGGGCGCTAATAACAAAAACAACAACATACAAGCGAGAAGGGCAGCGGCGTCAGCGTCGAGAGAGCAGCAAAGAAATGAGAGAGAGAGACGAGCAGAGGGCAGCGCATGAACATGAGTTTTGCAGTTTGATGGTTAAATGCGTGCGTGAAGGTTGGAGTGAAGATTACGAGCCGATTTCGAGTCCTAGTCCTCGCCACAATAAGTGGGTCAGAATTGGAAGCGTTCGATTAAGCCAAACAAATCAGCGCGCAGTTAAAACCAGCAGCCCGCTAAAGTAAATAGTACAAGAGAAGCAGACGCGCCAAAGCTTCACACACAATAAGGGCAATTGTTCATGGCTTTTAATTGCAGAAGGAAAAGTTCACGAGGGTGGTACCACAACTTACACAGATAGATACGCAGCAGAGCCGGAAAAAATGTAAACAATTTGTAAACAATAACAACAACGATTAACGATTTCCAAAGATTTCGATAGCTTTCTACATCGATCAAACACACATGAGATAAACGAATAAGAACGGACGAGGAAAGCAACAGCAAGCAAAGTGACGACTATGGGATACCCTTTGATCGTGTAGAGTGCATGAATTTGACAAGTGAGTGGTAAAAAAAATCAGCCTTAAGAACATAAAATGGATTTAAATGAACTGAAATGGATTTCGAGTTGAGTTGTTCCGGGGGTAGCTAAATAAGTGGTAGGCTACAAGTCGGTTGAATGAGAAAGCAATATACTCCGTAGATACCCTGCCCAAATCGGACGCCATTATCCTATTAGCTGTTGGGAGCCTGTTGGGACTTTTAATCAGTGTATTCGATTGTTTAGGACTAATAATGGCGCATTTTGGTAAACTCCTGCCCCGACCATCTCCCTCGTTGGCTGCATTTTACTGCAGTTCTTTGCGGCAAAGTGAAAATAAATAGAAGATTAAAATGTGCATGCGACCATACATATGTACATACATATGTATTGCTGCCCATGCCAAGGAGAGAGAGCGAGAGCGCGCGAAAGCAGAGAGCGTAAGGAGAGAGAGCAAGAGCGACATTTTAGGAGCGCGCGCGCGCATATCAAAATCAAAAACTAACTGTGTGAGATACATTTGGGTTTATTATTTTTTTTTTGTACATTTTGTTTAGGCTACATGATGATGATGACGATGAATAAAGCAACAGAGACAGAGAGAGAGCATTGAGCTGGAGCATGTTATGTTGTGTTTTCGGTTTCGGTGTCGCTTTCGGATGTATCTTCTTCCTCAGTCGGAATAAGGAATACACGAATGTCGGGAGCGAACGGACACGGGATTACGCATATAATAAGAACTCTCTGGAAGAAACATTTGAATTTCGCCTCGCGAAAATCCGCTGAAAATCAAAACGAAAATAAGAACAAGTCCGCATAAAATTCAAACGGAATCGAAAACGAAATCGAATCAATTAGCGAAATTAAAAAAAGGGAAAAGGAAAACACGAAAAACAAGCGGTAGAAACTTCAAAACAACAACAATAAGAGTGCGGATATAAGCGACTTGCATGCGGCTGGTAAAAAGGTGTGTACGGGAAAGAGATGCAGCCACTAGGGGCGTTGCAAGGCAAGGAACTACCAAATAAATAAATAAACTTTAATATCCGAAGGCAAAAATCTATTGATTTTCAGCAAGGCAAGCAAAGAAGAAGATTTCGCCAAAGATTCCTCTCAACCTTCTCCCTGCCTCGATTTTTTTTTGTATTTTGCCTGTGTCAAAATATACATACACAAATATACAAATATACACGATTTTTGAGGCGCAGAAACCACCTACAAACGGACATGTAGAGAAACTTGTGTGTAAATACAACCCTCGTCCTCATCCCCCGTTATAATTTGCGTCGTAGTCGTTGTATCCTCGCCTGTACGTACACAGAAACCCACACAGGCGCACAAGTACGTACAACTGTAAGTGTGTGAGTGTGTTTGAAAGGACTTTAACTTCTTGGTCGTGTTTTTTTCCACGTCCTGCGACTCGGAGACAGCAGACCAGTTTCAATGGAAAATGTTCAAGGGTGACAAGGGTAGTTTAGCCGCTGAATCCTCCTCCTCCTCCTTTTTCTCCTCCTCCTCCTCCTTTTTCTCCTCCTCCTTCTCCTCTTGGTCCTTTTCCTGCTCTTATCCTTGTTGTTGTTGTTGCTATTGCTGTCTACACGGTTCGAAAATATCCTAGACTAACATTTCTTGCCTAAGGGCGGCGAATTGTTAGGTTGAAAAAAAGGGGATCAAAATATAGGTCTTTGCGTATTGATCGTAGCGTTCCTTAGGTTTCGTCAGGATTCCTTAGTATTCTTTCGATGAAATCATTAGAAATCGAAATTAATCGCAACCACACTCTACTTGTTATTTAAATCCCTAAGAAATACGTGCTTAAATTCTAAAAAAGTATTATAGAAATGTATTTCGGGCGTCGGTTCTGAACTTAGCAGATTTTTTGCAGATTTGCTTATATCACCGTTTTTATATATTTTTATTATTATGATTTGATTAATGTTATAAATCTTTTCTAGTTAAAGGTATTTGCTATAAATTCTTTAGGACATCCTTTATAAATGTAAATCTTCTACAAGTACCATTTCCATTTCCTATATCTAAAAAAACTCATATAAATCCTCTTAATCCTTTTTTTTCGTTATATTGAGATTGGTTGGGGCTAACCTGGAAAACACTGGCCCTCAACCCTTTAAAACAACATAATTCTTCGCATATTCCACATTGAAAAACATTATAAGATGTATTTTTTGTTAGAAATGCATATATTTTATAATATGAAATATAATATGAAATATATTCACAGAAACAAACGCAGAGTTAATAGATTTATTTGATCCTTTTTCCTTGACGATTACTCCCGGTTTCTTTAAAAACCCCAACCACTCGGAACCCCTTTGCCGTCTTCCCAGGTTAACGTTAACCTAACTCCGCAAGGCGAACTGGAATTCGTCTCTAAGCCCACCCTTGGAGTTATGCTATAAATTAACTCGAATTACCCAAAATCAGGATGACGGAGAAACACTTTCGGTGGTTCATTGGGTCATCAAGATTTCAGCGGAGTGTACAAGAAGACGTCGTCGCATCGAAATCCTGCTCCTGCGAGGGGATGAAAGTCGGTCGGTGGGCTTGGTTGATTGGGCGTTCGTACGTATATCGTTCGACGTCTTGAAGATGGCAACCAGTTAAGTCCGTCTGTTGTTTTCATTACGACGTTCTCCCCTCCTCCCAGGAAAAGTAGCTTGCGCACTGCAGTCGTCATAGTGGGGTGGTGAGTGTGGGTGGCTTTCTACGCAGGAAAAGCTGGGGTTACGCTATAACCAAGCGTTAAGGTGGGGTGCTCAGCCGTGGGTTCTCGTTCTCTTATCCCAGCCCAGCGCCATCGAGCTCAGTTTGTTTTCCTTCGCATTTCGAGGGCAGCAGGAGTAGTAGGGAATTTCCAAACTCTGGTATCTGGGTTACCAAGAAAGTAAGGTATAAATGTATTTTTATGTCCCTCCGAAGTACAGCCATATTCCGAGGAATTGCGCGCGAAAAGTTGGCCATTTTGGACTCATAAATTTTAGAGGAAATGCGTGGCCGATTTTGAAATTCCAGGATTTCAGGATTGCGCGTCTTCAAAGATACAAAGATACAAAGATACACACTCACATACACACGGAAAAATCTGACCTGCTGCGGCTGCTCGCGCCACACAGCTGCCACTCCTCGGGTTGCGTTGCATTTTCCTCGGATTCGGGGACGGGCCCTGCTTAAAGGATCAAGGGTCAGGGTAGGGGAATTTTCCCCGCTACCTACCTAAGACGCTGGGAGATGCAGCTGCATGCCTGCTTTGGGACTACTTAATGCAGCACCTTTTCCCTGGCCAATTTAGTTAGCTGCTACCCCTCGGCAACCGACGACGTATCGTGCGCGCGTTCCAAACGCAGTTTAGAAAACATAAACATAAATTTTTTCATAAATCGATCAATAGGTCTTGGCTTTAGCTTTCGACAAAATCGTTTGAGACTACTTTCACGGTCAATTCTTACTCACTTTTATATAGCGGAAAAGCGCCTTTGCATCGACGACTGCCGCCTTGTGCTATAGAAACGTGATCTCACCACCACCATTACTCTTATGATGGAACTCTTGTCAAACAATTCGGTTCCGCAACAAATGGCCAGCAGCAATGCGCCGAGCGCCAATGGCGTGGCCAACTCCTCCTCAACGGCCAATGGCAGTGGCGGCGGCAGCGTTAGCAGCAATGCCAGCAACTCCTCCGAGCGGCTGCTGGCGGGCATCCTCGAGAGCTTCCCCGCCTGGGATCTCAATGTGGGACTGCTGTCCAACGTGGGTCAGAGGTGAGTGATAAAAACGAACTAAATAACTAATAAGTTAGATAAATAACCCAAATTTCCTCCTGTTTAGCTCTCCACCACGCACGGACTTCTTCATTAACAACTTCTTGGGCGGCCTGGAAACGCACGGCGACTTCAGCATGGGTCCCATCGGCAGCGGTGCACGCAGCAACCCCAAGATGTCGCCCGAATCATCTAACAACTCTAGCATTAGCTGCGGCTGGTGCGAGGTAAGCGCCTCCATACGCTGCTTGGAGTGCAACGAGTTCATGTGCAACGACTGCCTAAGGGAGCATCGCAACAGTCCTCTATCCTCCAACCATTCGATCGTCTCCCTACCGACGCCCATTGGTGCTTCGCCCACGGGTGGGAGCTCCGCGAATGTCCATACACCGCCCAGCGGCAACTTCATTTGCGACATACACAACGAGATGCTGCGCTATGTGTGCGATTACTGCCGTAAACTCGTATGCCAATGCTGCACGCTGCACGAGCACAAGGAGCACAGCTATGCGTCCATTCAAAGCTTCATGGTGGGGTCCAAGGAGAAGCTGGAAGGTGCCATCGAGAGCAGCCAGGTCGGAACGCGTTGCATCAAGAGTAGCATCGACAAGGCTCTGGCCTTCATCCGGCTGATCGAGCGCAACTGCAGCGAGCTGAGCGACAATATACGCAAGGCCTTCCGTCAGTTTATCATTGCCATTGAGGATCGCGAGCGTTTCCTCCTCGACTTTGTCGAGAAGCTGCGCCAGCGCCGTCTGGCCATATTGCACGATCAGATGGCGGGCCTGAAGTCGGCACTCGCCGGACTCTCCGAGACCTCCGACATGCTCAGCAAGGTGGCGGACAATGCCTGCAACATGGACCAAATTGAGATTGCCATGAAGTTGACCAATGGCCAGCGACAGATGGAGCAGTTTGCTGGCATCTACAAAGATCTGCAGCCTAAGCAAGAGGTCTTTGCCTTCGCCCCGCCCGACTACAGTCTGCTGCAGGATATCCGCAACCAAGGTGGCGTAATCCTGGTGGACGACAAGAACATGCCCATCGTCTCCAGCAGCAATGGCATTGTGCCGAGTGTTTCCAGCGTGAGTGCCGTCGCTGCCGCAGCCGTCTCCGTGGGCGCCGTTGGCGGTGGTGTCGGCAACGTTGGCGCTGGCAACGGCATGGACATGGCCTTTGGCATGAACCTGCCCAGCAATCCGTTAAGTGTGGCCAGCACGAATGTCCGACGTCCCCTGTTGCGCGACAACAGCTTCCGCATCCCATCGCCCATCATGCAGCCGCGTGGAGGCAGTGCCTGCGGCATGTCTAGCGCCGCCTTGGATTGGGAGCTCAACGGACTGCGCAGCTCACCGGGACTACACTTCAGTGCACCGCGAACGACGCAAGCGATTCCCGGCTGCATGGATCTGGTCAAGGTGCGGAATTCAAATGCACTATCGCTATCCTTCGCCACCGAGGGCCATGAGGATGGGCAGGTGAGCCGTCCGTGGGGCCTGTGCGTGGACAAAATGGGCCATGTCCTGGTCTCAGATCGTCGCAACAATCGCGTACAGGTGTTCAATCCCGACGGCTCCCTGAAGTTCAAGTTTGGTCGCAAGGGCGTGGGCAACGGTGAGTTCGATTTACCCGCCGGAATCTGTGTGGACGTGGATAATCGCATCATTGTGGTGGACAAGGACAACCACCGCGTGCAGATCTTCACCGCCAGCGGCGTCTTCCTGCTCAAGTTTGGCAGCTATGGCAAGGAGTATGGCCAGTTCCAGTATCCGTGGGATGTGGCTGTTAACTCACGGCGCCAAATAGTGGTCACCGACTCGCGCAATCATCGCATCCAACAGTTCGACTCGGAGGGTCGATTCATCCGCCAGATAGTGTTCGACAACCATGGGCAGACCAAGGGCATTGCCTCGCCACGAGGCGTCTGCTACACGCCCACGGGCAACATAATAGTGTCTGACTTTGACAACCACTGCCTCTACCTGATTGATCCTGACATTAACGATGTGAGTGGGCCTTTCTGAACAAGTTTATTTCGTGCTTACTAATCTCTAATCTCTCCTTGCAGATTCTGTCCGTTAAGGGACACGAGGGCTCGGGCTTCCACGAGTTCAATCGGCCATCGGGCCTGTGCTGTGACGACGAGGGCCGTATTATAGTGGCCGATTCCAAGAATCAACGCATCCTGGTCTTTAATCAGAACTTGGACTTTATGTGGGATGTAAGTGCAAGCTAGGATTTCTCTCCTATGAGAAACATTTGTTAATTATTACGGTCCCGTCTCTTTGCAGATTGAGGTGCGTCCCTCGATAAACCCGCTAATGCCGCCGACGCTGGACGAGAAAGATCGAACCTGCGATGTGGCTCTTATGCCAGACGGTCGCATTGTATTCCTCATTGAACTGTCGCCAGACTCCAAGGAAGGGTCTAACCCTTACAAGCGGTTTGTGCACGTATTCTAAGTTAGGTTATATAGCCGCCGGATAATGGGCTAGCGAGTGCCGATCTTTTATAGACCATTTACACACAAGAGCTAAGCGTTAGCGTTAGAGATCACAACAAGAAACAGGAGCCGGAGAGAGAAATCGAAACGAGAAGGGATACAAATCAGACGAAGGAAATTCCGAGTGCATGGGGAATATTAGCGAAAATTTTTTAGCTTAAGTGCTACAACGATTACCTCGATAATGCTTAAGAGTTATAATGGTTACGATTCTGGTAACTTACACAATACAACAATACGAATTACACATATGTATCTACAGATATCTAGATATCTACTAGACGCGTATGCATATACATACAATATATATATATATATATATATATCTAGCGAATATACAAAAGGAAAAGCCCCAAACAAACTCTAGAACGAAAAACTACAGTGGAAGCAGCAGTATAGGACATAGGAGATAATTAGAGACGTAGGTGATAGTCCGAGGAGCATTCAGAGTAGATTTACCCAAGAGAGGATTGAGGACCTAGTGAAAGATACAGATGTGCTCTCAACCATTTACTAGTTGAAAATATTAAAATACCTGTTAGTTAGACTGAAAAGGCAGTTTGCTAGCTGATAGAAGAGTGCGTTTTTTATGGGATCGGTTGCTTAGCGAAGAGATAACTACTACATAGGGTATATATTTTTTTTGTATCTTTTGGTTCCACAAGAGCTACCAACTAGACTTTGATTTCGTCGAGGATTGTGCAGACACAGACAATGTGTGTGGAATATGGTATTAATGTTTTATTAATGTATTATATTCTTAATTCGTTTGTCCTTAGTCTGTTCTGTTTTTAAATTAATTATTTTTCGCGATATTTGTATGTATTTTATACTGATTTCTTATATTATTGAGACTGAGCAAGTGAGTACACGAACTTTGTAAAAGCAAGGCAAAGCAAAAACAAAACAAAGCAAAACAAAACAAAGAATACAAGTAAACAATTGAAGGAACCCGCTGACTTTTTGGTTGAACTTTTTAACAAAGACTGATTAAAACTAAACCGCAATTTCGGAGCCAACTGAAAGAGCCATTATATTATGGTGAGGCCAAAAATATAAAATAAAAACGAAACAACACTCAAAAATTGCAATGACATTGATATAACGTAAAGTAACTTAACATAGCTTAACTTAACACACACCTATACCTACAGAGATCCGATCATAACGACATGAATCATGGGCATAGCTGACAAAAACCGAGTTTAACTGACACTATACTTCATTCGCATCCCACATCTCACATCCCATATCGAGTTCCGCATCCTCATCCAGCTTTTCGCAAGCATCACACAGGCAGGGCACGGCTTTCCGTTTTGTAATTAGGGAGGAGCCAAAGGAGGATAGGAGGGGTTAGCTAAAAACAAACAAAAATAACGAAAAATTATCATAATTTTTGACTCAATGTGTTCATTAGCATTTAGTAGACTTAGCGGGGGCGTGGCATAGTGAAAGGAAAATCGTATGGGAAAATCCAGAGCAATATACAATGTATGGGCGTATTGAATACACATTTTAGGTGACATGTTCCTCGCAGAAAGAAACACAAGAAACAAACAAGAAAATAACAAAGAAACAAGTAAACAAAAGTAAAATAATGAAACAATTAGCTGAATTATCTGTCTTTGGAGGTGGAACGATTTTTACTAGCAAATATATACACAAACAAAAACAGAGACTAGGAACGATTCTAGGCTGCAAAATTGCAACTGCATTAAAAACAAATGTATTTAGCTAACTTAGTTACTTAGTTTTCGTTATGTTCTTACCTGTTTTTTAAAACGTTCGTTCTATATTCTTTGTACTTGTGTTTTAAAAAGAAAACCCGACCTTAGAGAGAGATGTGTGTGAGAGAGAATCATAGCTAACACTCCTTCCACGAATAAAGCAACATTGCATAAAATGCGCAAAAGAAAAATACTAAAAATATAAAGAAAACAACCCTAAAAACATTTAAAAAAAACTAACCATACCTAAAATCCTAAAAAATGATGCAAAAATGCTAGTACGGCTCTACGAGAGCGATGGCAACAAAAACATATACAATATTTATATATATACACGTAATATATACACCAGATCGCAGAATGCAGACGGGGGAGGTTAACCTACCTACATATATAGAGCTATATAGAGAGTAGATATCGTAATTATTTTACACCTTAGTTTAGTTTAGTCAACCCACACGAATCGCCATAACATACTCGTCGTAACCTCATTTTTAATCGATAATTCATTGTGAACCGGGAATCGGAGATCGAGAAGAGTAAATCGTAAATCGTAAATCGTGAATCGTAAAATCGTAAAATCGTAAATCGTAAAAACACCTTGAAGCGCCGTTCATTTCTTGTGATCCAGATCGAATCATTATTCAAATCCAAATAAAAAAAACTACACTCGCACACATTCAGCGTACGCCGAAAGCATCATCCCATACATATGTGTATATATATCATATATATATATATCGTATCGTAACCGTATCGGGCCTAGCGACGACATCCGAGAGAATGCCATATTTTATATTTGTGTGAGATTTACTACTAAAAAACCAATACTAAAGAACTAAATACTTATATATCATTACAAATGAGCGCCGTTTTCTAAAAGCCACAGTTTAGAAATTGTGTAAAAAACAAAACAAAAAAGCAAAAAAAAAGTAATATAAACTACAAGCTTAAAAAAGGAGAAAAATAAAGAGAAGACAATTATTGAGATGTAAGCGAGAATACCGAATGCCATAATTCAAAATAAAAAGCATTTAAACATATATATATTATATATCTATAGAATATACTAAAGTATGTTAAACACAAAACATCAAGAATTACTAAAACTAAAAGTCATGAGAATATACTGAACAATTTGCCAAAGGCTTAAGAATCAAAAAACGAATACAAAAGCAAAAAACCAATAACTTACAAAACAAACACTACACTCATTACACAGTAGAGATGGAAAAGCGTCGATACTTATCGATTAACTTCGATACGTTCGACTGTTTTCCAACGCTACCTTACATACATACATTCAAAGAAAGCCTACGCATAAAATAGTTAATCAAAGAAACTCTTTACAACAAAGTACATACCAAAAATACATCTACACTCTTAATTCAATTGCAAGCAGGTATTTTGTTTAAAAATAAACCGAATGTATTCCAAAAAACACCAAACAAAACATTAAAGTTTGCCCGAACCAACAATTAAGTCTAAAAGCAAGCAGAATGCTCATATACACGTAGCATCTAAACTCTAAACTAAAGTAAAACACTAAAACGAATCCAAAACTTAAATCAGGTATTCAATTTTTTTCGTATTACGTACTTAGTGGTTAAGTAAATAAGGAAAAATGACTAGAAATGATCCTTAGAGATGTGCGAATGATTTCTTAAAATAAAAAGAGCATGGAAACCCCCAATATACATATTGAATAAGCAACTCTTTTTTATATAACAAATCGATTGACGATGCTAAAACATAAAACAAGTAATGGGAGGAAAAGAAAGAAGAAGAAAGGAAATGAACTCATATATCAAAATACAATTTTGAGTAAAACTTTTAATGACACACAACAAGCAATTCTCGGCTAGCACAGAGAAATGATTTCATTATGACTATATTATAACAAAAAATCTCTAAAATTATACATACAAAATACTTACTTACCTACGATCATAATTATATTTTGTCAAAATCATTTAGCACTTAAGTTTTGTAACAAAACAAACCCAGATCCCCACACAAAATGAAGACAACATCAGATTGTATCTAAATTCGATTGATTTTGGTGTTCGGAAGCTATCGAACCAACAGATTGTATCTAAACTCGATTATTTTGATGGAATTTGGAAGTTATCGACCTACGCATACACATACACACATTACTAAACACATATGTAATAATTATGGAGCAATTGAGTACAAAACGAGTACAAATTTAAATTAAGCCAGGATCAGACGACACACAGTTTTAAGTTTAAAGTTAAAGCATATAGATTTCGATCGGAGAGCGCAGAGCAGCATAAGGAAAATATTGATAGTGCCAGCTACTGGTTTCGCATAGCAAAAACACTGCATACTGCAAAATATTGATAGAGGATCGAAGGATCGACAGCAGCATACTAACCACATTTATTCGCAGTCACATACTTACATAGTTACTTAAACATAGACTAACCCCACACACACTACATATATCTAGAAAAGGAAAAATCCCACTCTCTCCTTGAATCATGATTTGCTTCGGTACATACTATATAGAGACCAGTTCTTGGCATACGCAAAATTATCTCATACATTCTCACTCACCCCCACTCAGCATATAGGTAGGGAAGTGCGGGTACTAGGTACACCCACCAGTAAGCAGCTATGTAAGTCATATATATGTACATTTGCCGAGAGCTAAGGGAATTCTACGAAAATCAAGCGACAGATTCAATAACGAGTTGCAGTTTCAAATTGTAATTGTCAGAAAATAGTGAACGAAAGCGAACGGAAACGGAAACAAACCGCAGGCCACGGGAACCTACGAAGCGTGGCTTGGTCATTTTTCTATATACATGCATACACATACATATTTATATACCCAATCTATATATATATGTATATATATATACACATAGATGTGAACTTGACGAGACAAGAGTAAGAGTATATTTTATACGATAAACAAATTTTATAACATATTTAATAATAAATTATACACTAATAATTGTGGACATGGTTGGCTTTTACTCAGGTTTTAGTGGGAGGACTTTATGAAATAGTTTAAGCCCGAAGGATAACGCTTAGAGGGATACTATTCATATTTTTCGATGGGAGAATACAAAGGAATATTCTTGGTTGAAGCCAGAAATTTCTACAGTCACTACGTACAAACTTATTTTAATTGTTGGATGACCAAAAATGGAATGTCAGGAAAATGCCGTATATTGTCCGATTCACCGTTAAAAGCTTAATTATTTTTGTCATGAATATCTTCATCCTTGAGTTCTCCTTAAAAATAGGACATAAAAAACCCCATTTTAGGACCCAAAAATGCGTAAACCTGAGGTCTTCTTTACAGCATATTTTGGACAAAAATGGAATGTTAGCCAAATGCCGTATATGGACCGATTCGCCGTTAAAAGCTTAATTATTTTGGTTATTAATGTTTTTATCCTTGAGTTGTCCTTAAAATTGGGACATAAAAAACCCCATTTAAGGACCCAAAAATCCGTATACCTGAGGTCTTCTCAACAGCATATTTTGGCCAAAAGTGGAATGTCAGCCAAATGCAGTCTATTGTCCGATTCGCCGTTAAACGATTAATTATTTAGCAATAAATTACTTGAAAAAATTGGAAAAAAAAATTTGGCCAATTTTTAAAAAAAATTTGCCAAAAATTTATTTTTTCTGATCTCTAAACTCAATATGCAGATTAATTAACCCAATAAAAACTAACACAGAACTGCTTTCCGAATCGAATTTGAGGGTGATTTGGCTGAGTTATGAATATTTTTATCACTGAGTTGTCCTTTAAATTGGGACAGAAATAAGGATAAAAAAATGCGTATACCTGAGGTCTTCTTAACAGCATATTTTGGCCAAAAGTGGAATGTAAGCCAAGTGCCGTATATGGTCCGATTCACCGTTAAAAGCTTATTTATTTAAAATTAAAATATGCGAATTTATTGATTTGTCCTTAAAAATAGGATATAAAAACACAGATTAAAATACCTAAAAATGCGGAAACCTGAGGTCTTCTCAACAGCATATTTTGGCCAAAAGTGGAATGTTAGCCAAGTGCCGAATATGGTCCGATTCACCGTTAAAAGCTTAATTAATTAAAATTAAAATATGAGAATTTATTGATTTGTCCATGAAATTAGGATATAAAAATTCAGATTTAAGGACCTAAAAATGCGTAAACCTTAGGTATTATAACCAAAAATGGAATGTCAGCCAAATGCAGTCTATTGTCCGATTCGCCGTTAAACGCTTAATTATTTAGCAATAAATTACTAGAAAAAATGAGAAAAAAAAATTTTGGACAATTTTTGAAAAAATGATAAGGGGTTACATCATTAAAATTGTCACAAATTGGCCAAAAATTTATTTTTTCTGATCTCTAAACTCGATATGCAGATTAATTACACTAATAAAAAGTAACATAGAAAGACCTTCCGAGCTGAATTTAGGGCTGTTTTGGCTGAGTTATGGTTATTTTTAACTCTGATTTGTCCAAAAAATTAGGGTATTAAATAACCGATTTAATGACCCAAAAATCCGTATACCTGACGTCTTCTTAAAAGCATAGTTTGGCCAACAATGGAATGACAGCCAAATGCTGTATATTGTCCGATTCACCGTTAAAAGCTTAATTATTTTTTTAAAGTTAAAGCACAAAAGTACACTACCAACCATTTCAGATATTGGAAGGTGTATTATATTCGTAAAAGCTCGGCGCTTAGATAATACATACATTGATTACAATAAGGAACATTTAACAAGCGCAGTTACTTTGTATAGGAACTTGTTGGAAAGGTCTTCTGGTCTGTTATTAAACTTAAATGTACTTTTGTTAAATATCAGCTATTCACTCAGTAAGACTGGACACCCGGGACTATTTGCATTTTCAATAAGGTGCTCTTTAGTATTTAGACTGAGGAGAAACAATTATCATGCCATTTAGTAGTGAATAGGTTAATGATCCCATTCATGGCTAAGACATTAAAGATTATAGAAATAAATTACAACTGGTTATGATAATTATATTTTAGCAGAATCTAAGTGGAACTTCTTGTATTATACATATGTATATTATTTATAGAGAAACTTAAGAAAAGTTTGTTAGTTAGCAGTAAATTAATTAAATTATACCTATTTTAGGTATAGGTTATATATTATCGTTTTATGAATGTAAATTCATAGTTAGTAGAATATAGTTAGATTTATATTTTAGCTTTCCAACATTTATGGTGCACTTTTGACACAAATTAATAATTTACTCAACCAGCCAATTTAATGATTATTTAGCTTTAATATAATGAAACGGATTAAAATGTAATAAATTAGTTACATTTAAAAAATAATATTATTAATAACATTTATTCAAGTTTCTCTAATTTTAGATGGTTTTTGTAATGTATTTTTAACTAAGAATACCTATTAGTTCTCAAGTTATGTCTGAAATGTCACCTTTAGTATCCACTACCTTTAATGGTCTCTCTTAATGGGGGCCAGAGATGGCACCACTTGCATGCGGAACCTGGGTCAGGGTTATTTCTTTATTATTTAGATATATTTCTCTACACAGTCACATATGAGTCACAAATGAGATTCGGGGCTTTGTTAAAACCGCCATTTAGAATAACAAAAGGAATTGCTCAGTACTTCGGAATAATGGGTCTTTTATGAAGACAAAAAGCGAAGTAAAAATAGAGGTAGACTTCTATAGAAAACTCGAAAATAAGGAGGTGAGTTAATTTCAAGCCGCGTTCGTTGCGTGACTCTTAAAATTGCGCTGACTCTGTGAACAAATACCTCTCCATTTCAATTCACTTTTACAATAGTTTTTCGTGGCTCGTAAAGTTGAGTAAAGCCGAGCTGAAAGTCCAGATTAGCCATTAGCTGAGAACGAGGCAATTACGGCAATAGAATCCGTCCTGATTATACCAATTTGCAGGTTTATTGGACTAGACAGAGATTACTCTCGTCCGCACGCCAAGTGCTTGTTTTATCTCCGTCTGACATTGACTCACTGTCCGTTTGTCCGGCGGCTTTCATGGTCAGGGTTCGGGTCCGATGAGCTGCTAAATATATCTGAAAACTGGTTATGTGTTTGCCTATTTATTTACTTATCAGCTTTTCTACATCCACAGCACCCAACCTCCAAACAGCTGTTTAGAAAAAGCAAACAATTATTATTTACGGTCGAAAGATCGTTCTTTGGGTTAAACCGAACTATACGTATTTCGGCAGTGCATCGTGTAACACATAAAAGTAGTTGATCTTCTCTAGCTTACGCTATTTGCGTGTAATTCCATTAAAATTTAAGCAAAAGTGTGGCAATTACAGCTTGAAATTTAATTAAATTAATTGTAAGTACGCACGATAGGGCCCACTTAAATATTTAATAGTCCCAGCTCAAGTTTTTGCTTCCAGAAGATGCAAGTGTCAGGGTTTTAATATCTTGTTAGCTGGGATTAGCTCATCGTTTGCTTTAAATAAAAATTCTATAAGTTCAATAGCTTAAAACTAACTGATGGCGGGTTTCAAAGAGACATTTAATAATTTTAGGTTACTTTAAATGAAATATTTGTTAGTTTCTTGTAGAGCAACCCGATTTAGTCGATACCTTTTTAGCCTTACTTTCTAGTGTTGTTTTTATTGCTCATCAAGTATTTTACATTTTATTTTAAATGATCATTAATTTATAGTGAGTTGAAAGTACAAATATTTATATATTTTGTGATTTTTATTGATTTTGCTTGTGAAATTAAAATTTTTTTTCTCTTTAGTTTTTGTTACAAATTAATAATATTTTTAAGACCAGGAGCTGTTGACATAAAAAATGAAAAGAAAAACAGCAAAACTCGTATCTACGATCTCAAATCCAATTACTAAACCTCAAAAATTGTGTGTAAGTCCAGTTTCTTAATTGGCAGTTGGCGGTTCAAGTTTCTTAATCGATCCTACTACTATGTTGCAAGGCGAGCAGTATTTCTGAATGCGATTGCTACTCCATAGAGTAGGTTCAGGCTATAGAAGCAATGACCCAACATCAATCACCATTATTTAGGCATTTGGGCCCAGAATTCATGCGCATCTAAACCCCTGAGACCCCAATAAAAATAATATTCAAATCTGAAGAGCGACGCGTGTAAACTAGCCCCAGCAAAAAACAAAAACAAATAAAAAGAAAACTGAAACTGGAAAAGCGACGAGCCGGGAGTCCATTACTATTGGCCAGTTTTTGTTTATTTAGACGTGTTTGGAGCGCGCTGGCGGTGGCGTCAGGTGAATCCGAATCGGAATCGGAATCGGAGTCCTCACCATAGTCCCCATCCCCGAGTGCGTGTCTATTCCAATACTTTGTGATTGCTTTGCTTTTCGAGTTGCGGGCGTCGTCGGCGTGCAGTGACGGGTTGCGCATACAAATTGGAGCGGCGCGCCGCTCCGGAAGGCGTAATTAAAGCCCCCGCGGACTGCATCGGCCACGGATTCAGTTACCTGATACCCAGAGTGGACACCAGTTGGTTGCTGGTCACTGGTCAGTTGCGAATTGGCTACCATTTCGCCGAGGTCTGCCTGTGGAATCAGTTGGCTGAGCGACGCTTATCGTGCGTGGATTTGGTTTTTGCCGAAATTAGACCCGTTTTCAAGTGCAAGCGGACTCCAGCGGTTATTTAATCGCAGTGATTAGTTACCTCACGAGTTGACATTTTGCCACAGATGCTGCCATGAAAGTGAAATTAGGGCCAAAGAAACTAAAGATGAAACTACAACAAGAGTGTGATGAAAAACTATTTTTAACTTGCTATATGAGATGAAAAGTTGTATGAAACTACAAATACCACATGAACTAAGAATATTATTTCTGTTATATAAATACCAAGTGATCCATAGCTTATGGTGCTATGACACTACATTGATGATCCCAAATTTAAGATCTCACAGGATCTCCGAAAGAGGAATCTATTTATTTCCTTTTAACTTGAACTGAATTTTCTGATAATGCCAAGACAAGTGAACTTTACTTTGTATTTATAAAGGATCACTTGAAAAACTCCCATTGTTTTTGATATCATATATATCTTTCATATCAAACTTAACACCTCTTAAATACCTTTATTAGAGCGCACTCTTTAAAGAATAAGGTTGAGTTTAATACGCTTTTATAAAAGTAAACAAATCCCTAGTTAGCTGTGAACTTATATCGCTGATAACAGCGGATTTGTAGCATATCTTAGCTTCCAAAAATATATATGCAATCGAACTTGCCGAAACAGCAATCCATCTTTTTCGTCTGATCGTGCAAATGATGAATATATGCATGCTAAAAATGTTGTCATACTGAAAACGTGAGCCGAGGCCCATCGAAATTCAGTGTGTTAAGTGCCCGTGCCTCGCAGTTAATTAATTCATAGACGATTGAGCAATCCACCTTACGCTTATGGCGCGGAGTGTGCTATTACGGCGGCGGCTGAACTTGAATCTGATTATGGCGCCTAGTGCATTTGGCTTTTAGCTGCAAAACTGGACTTATCGCGAGTGCGACAGACCAACAATTAAATCAACTTTTGGTTTCGTTGACGACACAATATTCAGAGCTGGGTTTTCACTCCCAATAATACTCTCCCCACCTGCCCTCGATTCTATTGATTTCCTGCAAGGACTAAAATTGACTCGAATTGCCGATTTTCCATAATTAATGATTTAATTACGAATATTTGCCGCTCTTCCAGTTGACATTTTCCCAACCACTTTTGCATGGGAAGTGAAACATATTGTTTTGGACTTGTGACAAGTAAGTAAAAGGTTGGGACTCAATAATGGGGGACAAGAAAGCGATAAAACCAGCTCCGGAGGCCAATGGAGGTCAGCCTAATGGTAAGTAATCGACATATGAATATTCTGTGGAAATAGTCTATTTTTATTGGCCTTGCTTTTGCAGCTAACGATGGAGATCGGCCGATAGCTACTGTCATCAATATAGGTGAGTGTGAGAAGACCAAAATAGCATTTAAAAGTTAGGGAAATACTCACAGAGATTTAGGAGGAATATTATGCTCTATATAAATATTGCAAGGCATTCTTAAACAATGAATAGATATCAAATTTAAGTCAACCTCTTGCTTTAACCTGTGAATATGAATACTTGATTGATGTGAGAAATTTTAGTCTTAGTAATTAAAATGTTTAAAAGCTTGATATTAGCAAAAGTGAATATTTTAATCAATATTTAACTAACCAGCTCATGCTGACTCTTAAAACTGAATATATAGCCCAATTGTTTAATCAAAATCATCGTTACCAAGCACATACTATCAGAATCGGGAAAGTGCGGTATATAAATATATATTTGGCTTAAAGTCGGCCTTCTCAAGTATTAAATAAAGGGAAATACATTGCTCAGCTACCAGTATTGTTAGAACCTGAAACAGATAACGGTAGATTAAGCTGGAATAATACTTAAAAAAAGTTAAACTTGTATTAAGCGAAGTCCAGTACAATGAGATTCGTTATCAGGCGTACACGAAATCGAGCGCTGTATATAGATCGTATACAAAGTACACATTAAAACACAATACTTGCGCACTCAAATGCTGATAATGAATGCCAGCGCCCCTTTGTCGAGTATATTTTCGTATATTTTGGCTTGTGGAGTAACAGTCCATTCAGTAGCAGCCGGCTTTTGTGTTCGAAGAGGTGTGTGGTTCGCCAAGCGACTTAATTATCAAATTAAACAAGTGTTTATAGAGCAAAAACCAGGTGTTTGTTAGGGAAAAGAACTTTATATGCCAACTTCTTAGAAGCAGCCTAATAAGTCGCAATTGAAAGCTGTTTATAAAAAGAAGATGAAGAACAACAAAAGCCAGTTTTTTGCCGTCAAAATGTTTATAATTAGTTCTAATTATTTTCGAAATGTAAATGTACCGCTGTTACAAAAGAGAGCTTTGAGCATTTATCAACACTATCCGAAGTCAGCCGTTTCTAAAGCCACATAAGTGAATTTTAAAGATAAGTTCTAGTTTTGAAGTAATTTTTTAGGGTAGAGACAAACAAACAAACAAAAAAGAGTAAATCCATAATTCCTGATTACTAATCAGGAAAGCTTTTTGTCGGAGACAGAAGCCCAACGGTTAACAGTGTTTTAACAGAGACAAACGCTTACGTTAACGTCTTTGGTCACTTTACGTCGTTGCACGGTCTCGTTCTGAGCTAAGTTTCACACCTTTTTTTATCTAAGTCAACACTCGAGTTGCACGTATCAAATTCCTTTACCTTCTTTAAGCTTTAAAGTGTCAGCTAGCAACATTGATGTTTTTGTAGCTCTAGTGCGCGCAGGTCACACTGCTGTTTGGTTACTCCACCGATCTGAAATCTATAAGTACATAAGTTTTTGTTGTCGCGGCGAACGGTTGGCGAAGCGCGTGAACTACATGCGCATTACTTCAGCCTGTTGAATCTAACTCCCTCCCGCCCCCCACGGCGCAAAAAGTACACACATAATTTTAACATCAAAGTAACGCAAGAAAATACAAAACAATAAAAAACGGTAGATGCGAATGAAAGTGAAAGAGTGTCAGTGTTGTTTACGTTTCCCAGTGTAACCACCCTCTGACTCCCCCCTGTCCGCCTATCTCTGTTTCTCCCTCTCTCCCGGTTTCTCCATAAAATCGCAGAACCAGAAACTGAAAGTCAAGACATTGGAATCGTCGCAGCATCTCAGCAGCCGCCACAACAACAACAGGAATCCGAATCCGACAGAATGGCCAATTTCGACGATGTGAGTGTCCCACTGTCCAATTAGGCAATATCTCAATGTATATTGGAAGTGCACGGCGAGCGAGAAAAAAAATACAGAGAAAAGAAGAGATGTGTAACGATTATTAACTGACACACAACCACTGACAGACTCACACCCATACATGGACTGACACACACATACGAACTCCGTGCACGTAACGAACATTAAGCGCCTTATTTTGTTTGATTTGATTTTTATTTGAATTTTTTTGTTTTCGCCGTTCCGTCGTTATCCTCCCTATGTATGCGTGTTGCATGCTGCTATTGCGAATGTGAAAAACCAACCTGCTGCTGCTGCTCCTCCTCCTTCCAAAACAAAAACAACAACATACACCTGAAACACCAATTACGATGGCAAACAACAACAACTACGACCAGACGTTGCAACGCGCCCGCCTCGCCTTTTCCAGTGGAAAGACCAGGAACGTCAACTTTCGGTAAGTTTTGAGCGGTAAATTTCCATATTTTGGAAGCGAGCCTCTTCCCAGGGCTTTAATGAGTAGTTTCTTGCCAAGCCACTTGGTTAATTACAGTAGATATCGGGGTTGAGAGAAGCTCTAAAAAGTGGGTTAAGTATCAGGGGGATGTCCATGGAACTCCTTAAATGGTTTTCTCTAAATTTATTTGATTATGTTAATTTTAAACATGCAGTTTCTTAGTGCTTCTTCCATTCCAAATTTTCAATATAATATTGCCATATTTTATTGCAAATTGTAGTTGTCCGCTTTTATAGCTTTTGTAGACTGAAGATTGCATCACTTCCTATAATTTTTAGGTCATATTTCATTAAGATATTTAACGAAAAACTTTTAAAATGTTTTCTCCCTTGATGGTATTCATAATATTCTTAAAATATATCCCATAAATCTTTGTTCATTATATTCCAGAACTTCAGGAAATAATAAATTTAAATAATCGATGTAAATTGATTTTTTTTTAATTTTATTGACACTTGCCAACCAGGGACTATTTTTTTTTCTTTTTATTTAAAGAAAGCTAAATTTATTAAGAGTGTCCCATAAACTATGTTACTAAAAACAAATAAAGGATTATTTTTAATAATTAGCTTTAGGTATAACGAATTTAAAAATAACCTCCAGTGAAATTTACCAGATCTATTTTATGCTTATTTATGAAAAAACATATCACGATCAACGTTTCCAAGGGATATCTACTGTATCTTAATAATTACATGTTTATATTGCCATCGCGTTACAAGCGGTTATTACCATGGGCCAACACTATTTCGGCAAGGTAATAGCCCTCCTTTTTAGGTTTATGATTCCATTTCTGAATAAGAGCAGAGAGAGATCCAGTGATCTCGATCCCACCAAGACTTTTCCATACAGACAAGGAAAACCTTTGACCTTTGAACGGCCAATGCCGCTCCCGCAGAGTTTTTAGTTACGTGATATGATAAGGAATGTAGATTGCAGTGGATCTATCCAAAGTCTAGCTCTATATATAGACTCTGCTCCAGTCCGATATGCATTAATGCGAGAACTCTGACTTCGTCCGGATTTGCACTTTGAATGCAATTACACTACGGCGGACTGAACTCGCTTCTCACGTCTCTGGGGCTGTCGCTTGGCGAGCATGTAACCGGAATAATTGCTATTTCCCCCCGTCCCAGACAACAATAACAATAGAAACACGAACACGCAACGCTCACACTCGCATTTGGATATTTTAATAGGCGAAAATGAAGAGAGATAGGAGGAATAGAAGAACAGGCGATAGATACTCCGATAGTTTCTTTGAGTGCGAAGTGTGAAACGGAAGTGCGGAAGAATCTCAGCCCAAGGCTGACGGCCGTTTAATTCCATGATCTTTCCAAATAGTTCCGAACAACTGAACACGTTCTATGACTGTTTTTCGCCTCTAGCTCTGGCTGACCACTGCTACATCCACTCCGCGGGCCTTTGATTATTTAAATACATTTTGCCAGCCTCAAATACGAATGCAGATACAGTCGGGCTTTCATGAAATGGAACTGCGCTCGGTTGAAGTCTTTAGCAAGATGCGTTCGAGTTGGACAAGGGTTTCCCGATAGACCTTAGGATAAAGTAAAGTGGCATTGTCCTTCAGAGCTTTGATTCAGTCCTGGGTGGGCACTTAGTGGGTCTTTCAGCTAATAGAGACCTAAAGAGCTTATAGACGCGTGTATCTTACCAAAACAATGATTTTTGATTGTTTTCGGGCTCTCAGGGGTAAAACAAAACCTACTAAGGCTCAGACCTGCGCCAGGGACTGCAAAAACAAAATATACAATTGCTTATCTCGCATATTCTGCCAGGACTAAGGGTGGTTTTTGTTGTCAGTTTTTGATTTAAAGCTCCGATTTAAAAGATTGGTGCCCAACCAAGTAGTAAACACTCAAATCCCATAAGAATTTCAATTTCCTCGATTCTAATGGCTGTAATTGGCATGAAATACGCAAAAAAAAACTATTTAACACCCAGTTTAGTTCAAGTTATGGGAAGGGAGATATAGCCAAGTAGGACTGTAGTTCCAATATGAGTTACTGAATCGGACACAGGGCGGTTAATTGCTTTATTTATATTCACAGCGATCGATGATAGGTTGTCCGCTTTTATGGCTTTATGTTTGTCATGAGCAAATAATAATTCCATTCAATTGCAAGTGCACCTCGGGGGGCTGTTCACCTGCTGCTGCGGATCACCTTGACGAACCGCCCAGAGGCATTACCTCCTCTCATTGGCCCGATCAAAGTAGATCACCAACAGCGGGTTGTCAAGCCGGTTTACACGGTTCTATAGCAATTCGCCCGGGCTCCGGCTCCGAACACCGGAGTACGGAGCTGAGTCACCAGAATCGTAGAATATCACATAACCGGCCGTAAAGCTAACATTGACCTTCCCCAAGCGTCAAGCGCCAAGCGTCCAGCGCCAAGCGCCAATCTGCGAGCCGCGAGCTCTCGTGCATTGTGATTAGTATTGATTTTGTTTTGGTCATTGTTTCGCACTCCTACCGCGGAACTTGTCCCATCATCATCATCGTTTGTCCATTAATTATACCGTTTCTTCTTGGATTTCGTTTTTTCGTCTACGTCGCCGTCTCCGTCGCCGTCGCCGTCTGCGGACTCCATTCGCCCGTTCAGACGCAAGCAGCTAGAGAATCTGCTGCGTTGCTATGAGGAGCACGAGAATGAGATTATCAGCGCCTTGGAGGCGGACCTGCGGCGCCCCAAGCAGGAGAGTCTCATCGTTGAGACGGAGTTCATGAAGAACGACATCAAGCACATTCTTTTCCATATTGACGAGTGGGTCCAGTCCGATAAGGTGAGCTTGCACACTCTCCAACTTCCTATTTCGTAACTCTAATCTCCATTAATAATTGCAGCCATCCAAGCCGTTTGTGAACTTGATGGACGACGTCCAGATCTACAACGATCCCTTTGGCGTTGTCCTGGTCATTGGCGCCTGGAACTACCCGCTGCAGCTGCTCCTGGTGCCGGTGGCCTCCGCTATTGCCGCCGGAAATTGTGTGGTGATCAAGCCCAGCGAGATTGCCGCCAACTGCGCCAAGTTCATTGCCGATGTCATTCCGAAATATTTGGATAATGTGAGTCTGCGGATGTCTTGATGAATCAATTGTTGAACTTGACTAAGCGCGAAATTCGCCAACTAAAGCTGAAGTTAAAGCTTAGATTCACATGCTCATTCGTTAATTTTTTTACATACGGAAAGTGCTAGAAGTTCTGTTAAATCTCTTAAGACTACAGATTCCATATAAATTATCACGTAATCTTTTGTTTAAATATATTCATTAATATTGCAGCGCAGTAAAAAAAAAAATGTATATAGGAAATTAAGATGCATCGCATAAACTGAATAACTTTGAAGAGCTGTCGCATTAGCAAACAAAATATTTTTTTTTATGGATTTTTTTAATTAAAATGGCTTTTTGAATCAGCTATAAACACATTTAAGTACAATAATAATAATGAAAAGTTTCAGGAAATTGTCAACCTAATCCTTATCCTCTCTTTAGGACTGCTATCCAGTTGTCTGCGGAGGACCCAGCGAAACCGCAGAGCTGCTGAACCAGCGCTTCGACTACATCTTCTACACAGGCTCCACGCGCGTGGGCAAGATCATCCATGCCGCGGCTAACAAGCACTTGACCCCCACCACCTTGGAGCTGGGTGGCAAGAGGTAAGCGTGATCTTGAGCCCCAATTAGGCATACACACCTAACAGAGAGAGATCTCATCCACTTTCAGTCCCTGTTACATTGACAAGTCGGTGGAGCTGCGCACAGCCGTCAAGCGCATCCTATGGGGCAAGCTTATCAACTGCGGCCAGACCTGCATTGCTCCCGACTACATTCTCTGCTCCAAGGAGGTGCAGGATAAGTTCATTGCAGAGGCCAAGGACGTGCTGAAGGAGTGGTATGGCGACAATATCCAGAGCAGCCCGGATCTCAGTCGCATAATCAATGCCAACAACTTCCAGTAAGCGATCGAGGGATCTCGAGCAAGACTTTAAAAATGAGAAACTGAAAGTAATGGTTTCTGATTTCTTTCCTCAGACGCCTTCTCGGCCTGATGAAGGCGGGACGCGTCGCCGTTGGCGGCAAATATGATGCCAGTGAGCGGTTTATTGAGCCCACCATTCTGGTGGACGTTAAGGCCACCGATCCCATCATGGAGGAGGAGATCTTCGGCCCCATCTTGCCCATTTTCACTGTGGAGAGTGCCTATGATGCCATTAAGTTCATCAATGCCAGGTATGCCAGTCTGTTAACCAACTTGTGAGAGCCTTTGTCCTTAGTCTCTGGCCATTAATCGTGTCATCAAACACCTCCTCTTGCTCACGAAAAACATACAATTACAACAACCAATATGTCCGATTCGCCATGTTTTTCTCTTTAGAGAGAGTCCACTTGTCCTGTATATTTTCACATCGGAAACAGAGGTTCAGAATCTGTTCATAAACGGCACGCAGTCGGGCGGACTGTGCGTGAACGATACGATAATGCATTATGCCGGTAAGAGAGTGACAAATTAATCCAAAACGAGAGATGCTAGTGGATGTGGATGTGGATATATGCGGCTACAGTCCGATGCTTGCTTCTCTACGGTTTCGGTTTCTCCCAATTCCCTGCAAATCGGAATCGGAACCTGTTATGACTGCTCTTCCTATTTGTTAACTTTGTATACCTTTTATCTGGTGATGGTGACTCTACTTATGCCTGAACAGTCTCTACCTTGTAGATGATGACCTGAGGTTCTTCTTTGAGTAATAGAGGCTATATACACCCTGTACACTAGTCATTACATATTGTTCATGCATTTGTATAAATATCATTGATATTTGCAGATCTGTTAGGCTTGAATTGGTTAAACGCTTTGGTAGCATCGAAATTATATCGCACAGATCTGCAGATCTCCTTTGTTTGTCTTTTATGTGTAATTCCTATTCCTTTGCAAGTCCTTTAACGATGCTAGAGGATGCTCCAACTGTACTTAATTACTTATACTGTTCTCCCCTGTTTCCCCTCGTAATTAGAGAGAAACCACTTGTTATTTACGTGTTCTCCAACTCGAATAAGCTAATTAAAGAGTTCAGGACTAATACAACCAGCGGCGGATTCTGCAGCAACGAAACTATAATGCACTGTGGAGGTATTTTTGCTATAATGTATATATATAGTTAAGCGATATCTACACCCTGTTGATTTTGTGTAATGCACCTTTATTGGATTCTTGAACACTATTTAAACGAATTTATGAAGTAGCCTCTGTTTAGTGCACTCGCCACACTCCGATCAATATTTGAAATGCAAATTCACAGGGAAAACACGGATAAAGACAGCCCCAAACGAAACGTAAAACAAAAACGACCAAGTATACAAATACTATGCACATTGGTTTGAATTTTTAATGCGTTTTTTCGTTGGTTTCGGGCATTTTTTGCTTTGCTAAATTTTTTGTTTAACACTTTTACGCTTGGCTAAGACACTGCAAGTAATAAATTATTATTAAAGTGGTTTTTGGTGGTAGCTAATGGAAAATAAAAACTTGGATGAGGTGTTATCTTCTATAATATATATGTACTGCGTTTTAAGTTCAATAATTGCTTATTTTGAAGGTATTTTATATTTTCGGCAAATAATAAAGTCATAACACTTAAAAAGCTTGAGAAATACATAAATCTTTATAGACAATTTTCGTTTAAGTAAATGACTTGATTATTTGTTACATTCGCAACCTTCGGGCCTTTAAAAACTAAATATTTTCCCATCCTTAGTTGATGTTTTGCCCTTCGGAGGCGTGGGCATGAGCGGAATGGGAAGCTATCATGGCAAATACGGCTTCGATACCTTCACACACAAGAAGTCTTGCCTGGGCAAGAATATGTCGGCCGTTGGCGAGAAGTTGGCATCGTAAGTTTGGCCTGAAAGGAGTCTCGTAACAGTATTCAAATACACGTAATATTCCCATTTCCAGAGCTCGCTATCCTCCCTACTCGGACCGCAAGGGATCGCTGCTGTCGTTCCTGCTGCGCAAGCGCCGTCCGCTTCCCAACCTGCACTTGAGTCACGTTGTGGCCCTTGGCTTGGGCGTGGGCTTGACGGTGCTGGCCAACTTCTACCTACAGGTAAGAAAGGTATTGTTTGGGCCGACTCCAGTCGAAAACTTGTGACCCCATTAAACTACGATTATATTTCATGCAACCGAAAAAACACTCGTCACCGGGATAAAACAAACAATTGATCGCAAATCGCTTAAACGACAAAAACACTACACCACACACGTCTTACACCCACATATTTCCAGGGCAAGCTGTCGCGTTAGTAAGAAGGATGCCCGGAGATAAACCCAGTCTGCAGTTTGGAGATCTACATTACATTTGGAATTGTTTGCAATAAATATATGAATAAGCTCAGAGCCAGTTTCTTTCTTGGGCATTTTCGCCTAACTAACTCCATTTTGACACACACATTTTCAACTCGAGTAAAAATGGGTCATAAGGTTTATTTTGATTTAATTCAGCAAGTAAATCCAATTAATTCAACATTTTTACAATATTTTCAGCAAAGCTCAACAACTGATTAAAAGCCCAAAAATCATTTTATACTTTTTATACTGCATATCGGTGGGTGATGTCAAACTTGGATACTTCGTTATATAAACATAAAATAGTTATTGTTATTTAGTTGCTATTTAAAATAAATGTGAATGCTTATAATGTACGACAAATGATATCAACAAATATTACTAAAAACGTCTTTTAATTCAAATCAGGAAATTAGTGGGACCAGGTCTGGCCAAACTCGATCGCTTGCCAGCACTGTCTTGAGCTAATATGTCATTCCACCGACTAGCACACACTGGGCAGACAGTTCAGCGTTTTTCTGTAGGGTCACACTGAAGGTTGCAATTTTTTGTCAATCATTTTGTCGGAGGAAAAACTAAATTGTAAAACACTACGGGCAAAATGGCCTCACACGGCGATTTGATTACACAATTCATAGAAATCACTGGAACGGATGAGAACACCGCCCGTTTCTACCTGACCAGCTGTGACTGGGACATAGAGGTGAGCTTTTTTCGCCGGGCCGGCGAGGATGACGGCAACAACAATGATGCAGCGCAATTGCAACTGAAAACGACGGATATAATCCCATTTCAGCACGCTTTGGGGAACTACTGGAGCACCCAGGCGGACGTACCGCTGCCGGCACAAACTATTGGCTTCGCAGACAATCCTGCTCCGAAGCCCACCTCGAGCAGTGGCGGCACAACAACACCAGCAGCAGCTGGGGCGTCGTCGGTAAAGGCAGCACACACTAGTGCAGCCAAGAGCACTAGCACCAGTACAAGTTCGGGAGCAGCCTCCTCCGCATCAGGTTCGGCTGCTGCCCCGTCCACTGATGTTGCTCCGCCGGGACCAAAGTCCAAGCCAAAGTAAGCGAAAATGAAAACACCTTGTCAATTTTTTAATACCTCGAATTACCCTGTAGATTCGCCACACTCAGCGACATGTCCAAGGAGCCGTCGAGCGACGACGAACAGCAAGCCTTCTATGCCGGCGGCTCGGATCGTTCCGGTCAACAGGTTCTGGGCCCGCCGAAGCGCAAGAATTTCCGCGAACAGCTCACAGACATGATGCGCTCTGCGCAGGAGCAGAATATCGCCGAGGTGGGGCCATCTACCAGCAGTGGCGGCAGCAGTGGCAGCGGCAGTGGCAATGTTTGGGGCCAGGGAATGAGACTGGGCATGACCGACAATGATCACACCGCTGTGGGCACCAGTAGGGCTCCGCAGGGCGGCGGCGAGAACAAACCCGTTGTGGTGCTAAAGCTCTGGAGCCAGGGCTTCTCCATCGACGGCGGCGAGCTGCGACACTATGATGATCCCCAGAACAAAGAATTCCTTGAAACTGTCATGCGTGGGTAGGTTTAGTCCGCGTTTTATGGCTTATTAAGAATATATCTTGATTTTCTATTCCAATTTTATAGAGAAATCCCACAGGAATTGCTGGAAATGGGTCGCATGGTCAATGTGGATGTGGAGGATCATCGCCAGGAGGACTTTAAGCGCCAGGCCGCACCACAGACATTCAAGGGATCGGGCCAGAAGCTCGGTAGCCCTGTGGCCAATGTGGTCAGCGAATCGCCAAAAGTTCCAGCAGCATTGTCAGCTGACGATGCCGCCAATCAGGAGGCCAGTGCCCGTGATGCCATCAACTTGAATTCCGAAGCGCCGTCCACAACGCTGCAGATTCGTTTGGCGGATGGATCGCGCCTAGCAGCGCAGTTTAATCTATCGCACACCGTCTCCGACATCCGTCGCTTCATTCAAACGTAATTATCGATGTTCTGACTCTGATTCTGATCCTTGGAACTGATTAATCTTCTCCTGTAACTTGCACATTCCAGGGCACGTCCTCAGTACTCGACCAGTAACTTCATCTTGGTATCATCGTTCCCCACTCGCGAGCTGAGCGACGACAACTCCACCATCGAAAAGGCTGGCCTCAAGAACGCCGCACTCATGCAGCGTCTAAAGTAACTCTCTAGGTTAAGTACGCGAAAAGACTTCCCCCAATGACGAGGGGAGCGGATCGACCATTATGAATAAATATAGCCGGACTTGGAGCGGTCGGAAAGACTATACACGGCCAAATCGATGTCTATAAGTGTCTATTATATATTATAAAAACACCAAGTTTGCGTACAACTCGTCTTCACTTTACTATGGCAGTCAAGTAATCTCTCAAATTATGAGCTACATTTAAATCTCAAACTAAAGGCTAAAACAAATTATTATTACTTAGATGAGCAGGTCCACCTCATTGCGGAGGACGTTGATGTGTTCCATAAAGTCTTCGCGCACCCCGTTGCGCCAGTCGTGCAGTCCATCGCTGCCCACGTGCTCACAGTCCACGTATCGGTGCACGAATCCGGTGGAGAGTGAGAGCTCCACCTCGGCCGTGCTGGCCAATAGCTGGGCCGGCGGTAGCTCCAGCCGATGGAGCAGTGTCTTGTACGGGGCCCTTACCTCCGGATCGTACTGGACATTGTCGGGCAGTAATTTCTTCCGCTCATCAAAGCACACGGCCATGGTGGCCAGCTCGAAGCGGGTTGTTTCAGCTGAGAAGTGGCGCAACTGCTGCTGCAGCGATCCCTTCGCCTGAGCGCCAGTCAGTCGGGAGTTGGGGAAGAACAGCTCATTGGGACGGAGTAGAAGAGTGAAGCTGGCCCGGTTCACATTCCGGAGCAAGCAGTCGGTTTGGAGCAGCTGACGCACCCTGGAGGCCGTCGTGTTTGTTTGCCGGAAGGGAAAGTTAAAGGGCATCGCGAACAGATGGATGTTTGTGCGGTCCAGCAGGCGAATCACCTCGTCGGGCAACGCATCGTAGTTGTACACCAAAAACTGTTCGATGCCTATGGCCTGGTGGAACAGGAAGAACTGCAGCAGGGCGTTCTCGCCCCGAGCAAACCGGGAGGTCATGTTAAAGCCCACCAAGTCCACGCAAATGGTGGCTGGCAGGCGCACAGGATTACTTGGCCCAGCTGTGGAATCGGTCTTTATCCCAGCAGGTTTCAGGTTGCGCAGGCGCAGCTTTATCGGGCTCTTGGTGGACGTAATATCCGTGAATGAGACGCCACCCGGCTGTCCGAAGTCCCGGCTCACTTGGCAGAAGAAGTGGTAGCTGGTGAAGTTGGAGGACTTGTCGTCCACCGTCACACTCTCGATAGAGTCCCGCTGAAAACGGAACTTTCCCTGCACACTCCGTCCGCTGAGTAGGTCCAAACTGCATCGGAAGTCCACCACGGCTCCTCGTTTCCCAACTACGAGGACATGCGCCTCGCCGCCGGCCACCAGTTCGTTTCGCATCCAGTAGGCGGAGTAAGCATGGAAATTGTCGCCTATCATTTGCCAAACGGGCAGCGGACGCCACAGGGCCGCCTGCGGCACTTCCTCCTTGGTCCCATTCTCCAGGCGACGTAGCACAGCGGCATCGTTTCTTCCAAAGAAATTCACATACTTGAGGACATATTTCAGACGGTTGTTCTCCGTTTTGTACATCAGCAGGATGCCCACGCTGAGGCAGGAGATCAGGAGCAACACCAGTTGCTGGTACTTCCGCATTTCTTTAACTTTATCCGGTTTAAATTAAAATAACAAATTAAATACACTCCCTGAAAATACCAACAACAATAATCAACAGCTGTTTGCCAGGGCTGTCGCTTGCTAAGAAACATTTTTGGATACTCGCCAACTATCGGAAAGAACTTGAAAGAATTATCAATCCTCTTTTTTATTTAGTTTAGTTTTCAATAATAAAAATAATAAAAATAATATATTAGGAGTATAATTTCTGTATATTGTTAATGTGTCTCATTAACATAGACTCCTTTTGAAATAACATGTTTTTTATTAGCGATAGTTCTCTGAGATATTTGTAAACTAAACAGTTTTTCTTCAAGTGCAAGTTTTTCAGACTGAGTGACAACCCTGCTGCCTGTTGGGCGCAACATGAGTTTGGATGCCGACGTTTGTGATGATTTTATACAAAACAAACTATTTCGTACTCGGGGGAAATGTGGTAAGCCTATCCAGCCGCAAATATGCTCCAAATCCCCAGTAAAACCCACACTACATCGTCCACAGCAATTTATGCCCGCCAATCGGATGTTTACGTCATGGTGAAGCAAAAGTCGACGCTCCGAGCCACTGCACCCACTCTGGCAATGGCGGAGAGCAACAACAATAACAATGTGATTAATGTGCGGCACGATATCTGGTTCCACATAGCAATGCACATCGATCCGGAGGACGTGCAGACCTTCGCTCTGATATGCAAAGAAACGGCGCAATTGGTGGCTTCGCGGGCCTTCTGGCGCAACCTGTACCGACGCCATTGCACTGGCGCCACCTCGGGCTGGAACCTGGACCTGCCCGCCCAGCTGCAGCTGGAGCAGATACGTAACTGTGATACCCGTGCGCTGAGATCGCTAGTCATCGAGGCGCTCTTCCACTGCCACCGACCGCTCAAGGTCCGCCTGGAGCTGGGCTACCACCTGGACTGGCTGCTACAGCGCATCTTTGTTTCCTGCTGGCAGAAGCAGTACCAGTGCCTTTGGATCATGTGCTACAAGTTCTGGAACCGTCAGCCGCACATGCAAATTCGGGAAGAAGCGGAGGAGGAGTCTCTAGAGGTGGTCAACAACTGGGAGGCTCTGGCCGAGGATGACGCGGTGGGCCAATTGGCTCCTGCTCAAGGAAATTCCAATGAGGGAGTCGTCCTGCTGATTGTCCTGTGCCGCCAGTTTGTGCCCACGCCCGCACAGTTTTCTTATGGTCAGCAGGGAGCGCGTTACCGCCTGCGTGCCACCCGAGAACTCCTCTGCACGGACATGCGGGCCAAGAATCTGGAGCTGGACTTTGCCGAGGAAGGGAGTCGAAGTGTAGCCGTGACCGTGAAGTATGCTCGCATCGAAAAGTACAAAGTGCTGCCATGGTGGCATCCCGATTTCCAGAGATTTGTGAAATAAACCCATCCTTCCTGGAACTGACGCCAAACCTTATCAATAATTTCTGCTGCAGGTCAGCGCCGCCGAGATCGTTATCTGCCTGCGAACACTACTTCTGTGCTTGTTCGATCACTCGTTATCTCAAGAGCTACTGCCCCCCAAACAAGTATACCGACATCGTCGCAAAACAAGCTGTTTCTGTAGTTAATTTTTTTATTCAAATGCACACTTGGGAGAGTTATTTGTGGAGCGCAAAAAATCACATTTGGTGCATCTTTGTCGTTGTAAAAAAGCGAATATTGTTTAGGGACTAACAACTGGAAGAAGGCGACGACTGATCATAATATATATACACAACATACACTGTTATCTTAATCCTAACGCGGAGTGCCACGAATACAAAATAACATTCTGGATAAGAGGTGGTCATGGTATCGGTGTTCGGTGTCTTTTTTGTTAGAATTAGTGGATGCTTCCACCCCCTACACCTTGCCGAGCAGGTCGTGTCCATAGGGCTTCTTGCGATATCCCTTGAAAGCGAACAGCTTGAAAGCCAGCACCATCATCACGATGCAGAAGGCGTACAGCAGCATGCCCATTCGCATGTCCATGTCGGTGAACACGCTGGATATCTGGCGCCTTTGCCGCATCTTATCCGCCGAGGGATGCAGCAGTTCCTCCCGCTGGACGCCGTATCGGCTGATGAACTGCGGATTATGTATGTTCCTGAGGAAGCCCAACACCGCGTCCTTGTTCCACTGAATCTCCAGGTTCTCCGACTTGGTATCTGGCGAGCGGCGGCATTCGGGGCAGCTCTTCGGGCTGGGGAACTGCAGTTTGGGGAACTCGGGATCCTCGGTACTGTCGCCAGCTAGCCGTTGGTTCACCTCATTGTGGGCCGCCCATAGCCAGAGTACCGCCTCCTCCTTGTTCGGCACGCTCCAGATTTTGCGTCTGGATGCCATTGCCTGCGAAGTGTAAACAAAAACCAAAAATTACTCAATAAGTGAACGTCACACGAAAGGCATCAACTGTTGTTGGTACAGCTGGCGGCCTAAAAAATCCAGCTGTATGTCTTATTTACGGTGATAACTCGGTTTTGGGGAAAGCCACAGTGATGCTTGAAACTTGGGATATAGTAGAAATATTTCCTTAATGTGATTTATAAACATTAAAATGATAGCAGGGATTTAGAGATTAGTATAGAGATAAGTAAAGGTATTCCCAATGGTTTTTCTTATATTGTTAAATATTATCAACTCCGAATGCTCTTGATTGCTTCAGTATCTCTATTACGCTGGCATATCAATGATTTGCATTATATCTAATCTGTGTGGGAGTCGTACACTTATAGCTGCAAAATTTCCAGTTCTAGCTCTAAGAGTCTATGATTACGTATAGTAAATCGAATGGCATTGAACACGCTTCTCTTCTGTATTAACAATATCTTGAACAAATACAATAGCAGGTATATTTACCTGTTAGAGAAAGTTGATGCATGACTCACCATAACTCACTTCCCTAGCAATATCAAAATATCAAATCAAAGCTGGCTTTAAACTCTGGGTTGGAAAACTAGTAAACAAGTGACTTGTGATCGTGGCCGCTCAATTAGTGCTCTTATACAAGCTTAGTAGGTGTAGGTAAATCAATACAAAAAAGGTGGCTAGCCAGCCCTAACATTGTGCTGATCCAAACACTGAATTATTTAACGCAGCACTTAAATGTATAATACAAGTGTAGCTGTTTTTGTGTGTCAAAAATAAACTGAAGCAAATTAGTTTTCGTATCGAATTAAGTTGATGGAAAAATCCCAGCCCCGTCAGCATTCAAGTCTTTTGTTTGGTAATCAAGTATAGTCCTCCTCCTCTCCATTACGATCCCCGCCTAATCAGCACTATTGTGGTCATTAGCACGTAGCTCACTTAGCTGACTCACCTGGAAGTGCTCGGAGCAGTCTGTGCATCCGAAGAAGTTCTTGATGTAGCCATGCATGGCTTGCAGGACTTCCAGCGGATCCGATGAGTCCTCGTTGACCTCCGCCTGCACGGTCATAAAGTGGAAGAGCGTCCACAGGGAGCAGCTGTAGCCACGCAGGCGGGGCTTGGAGCCAGCGCATCCCACAAAGTGTGAGGAGGAGTATACGGGCGACAGGTGGGCCTCCAGTCGCTTCAACTCCTGCTCGAACTGCTCTCCCGTCAGCTGCTCGTTGAACTGCACCACATAGTCCTTCATCTGGGACACCAACTTATGGCCGTTGGCTCCCAGGGGATTGTAGCGCTGCAGCACGACCAGGAAGCGCTGGAGAGCGAGCAGTCGCTCGCCGCTGATCACGCCCACCTTGGCCACCTCGTTGTGCAGCACCGTCCGAATGGCCTGCTCGAGGTCCGCCTGGTAGACGAAGTGCTTGTTCCGCTGCACTTCCTTGATCAGATCAGTCTGCGCCGCGGTCTTCGTGGCGGGTGTGGCTTGCGGTTGCACCACCACCTTTGCTGGTCTGGGTGTGACGTTATTTGCTCTCAGCACCTTCTTGATCTGCTCAGCATAGGAATTACTTGTGCCATCTTCCGGAGCGTAGGCTGTAATCTCTCCCTTGCGATCGATCAGGCTAAGAGGCAGGGTGGTGGGATCAATCTTGAACTTGGCCGCCACCTTGTCATCAAGGACGCGGCGCACGTCCACCGCTGGCCAATCGAGCAGGAACAGGGCCGTTTCGATGCCCACAGTGGAGTTTTCGGGCTCGTGGACCACGGCCACGTACTGCGTTAGGCTGCTGTGACCCTCGAACAAGCTAACCGCGGAGTCGTTCTCCGTGATGTGCCGGAACCTAGGCCAGGTATTGTTGTGACTGTTGGTCATGTTCTCCGCCGCTATCATGTTCGCCAGCAATCCCTGTATCTCGAACTCGTCCTGCGTATCCAGGTTTTGGCCGTAGTTCTGGTCACTCGGCTGGAAACCGGGTCCGAGATAGCGCAGAGTGGGATAGCCCATCACCTCGTAGGTGCGGCAAACACCGTTGTTCTCCTCCGCTGCGCAATCGATAGCACCGACGATGAGTACCTCGGACCAGGACAACAGGTTCTCCGCTATCGCCTTGTATTTGGGCGCAAACCTCCGGCAATGCCCGCAAAACGTGTTGTAGAACTCGACAAGCGCCCCCCGCTTCTGGTCCACCACCGTGGCATTGAAGTTGTCCACATTCAGGCGGATTACCTTGTCGTTGTCGTCGTACAGGCCCAGAGCGGGATCCTCCACCGCCGACTGCTGCTGGAGAACGGCCTTGTACCGCGGCAGGGGAACTCCCGCAGAAGTGGGTTCCAGGAATCCCAGCAGCAGCAGCAGGCCAACTGTTATAATTATCGGGTGCTGCGCCACCGACATTTTCCGGATTTGCTGGAGTGCGACGGTGGCGATTCGTACGGAATGCGAAGTGGTACGCGACTGTCCGATAAGTTTGCGGGGTCAGCGCAGCATTTGGAATGTTTTATGGTCGCAATTGTTTGATTAGCTGTGCCGTTTGTCTGCTCTGCGGCTGCACTCTCACTCCCTTCCAAATTCAGCGGTTCTCGCTGCGAACTAGTTCATGGACAGCGCCGCAGCAGTGTTGGTAACTTAGCTACTTTCCCGTATAATAAGCTTTTATAAAGGTTGAAAACCACGAAATATGTATATATATATATATACGATTGAGTGTTATAAAATAACGGCAATTTATTTTGCTATTTTTTATTTATCTAGTTATGTTTGGCTATTAGGTTGGATGATCTGCTATAATTGATGACCGACAGTTGACAGTCCTCCAAGTATCCAACGTTCGAACTAGTTCTTTAATCACAATCACTGAAAACTGGATATTTCAGTTTTAAATTTAATTAATTTGCTATAATGAGCATTCATAATGGTAAGATAAAAGCATGCATGCATAGTTGATTTTTTCCTTTTCTCCTGCAATTTATATGAACGCTTTACTTCAGTTAAATGTTCAATTGTTAAAGTTTTAATTTTGTATTATCATTGTTTATCGTTTCCGATGTTTTGAAAAGAAAGCGAATTAAGCAAAGATCGTCGACCTTATATATAATCTACCGTTACTCTTAGCAACTGTATACCCCTGTCTTATCAGTTCTAAGAATATAATATATATATTATTAATAAGTCAATTAAAAACATTGATGATCATAAAATTCTTTATTAACAGCATTTGGAAATCTCACCTAGTCTTTCGATATTTGTAAAATTTGTAACATTTTTATCGATAAAAGAACCAGAAAAACAAAAGAACCAGTTGTAACAGTCAAATGAGTTCATCGTGTCAACATCAGACGCAGGGGGTGCAACGAATAACGGGACTAAAATGATTTTACGCTCCTGGGATCGGGTGAAGCCCCGGTCCTTGTCGGATTTCGCAGCCTTCTCGTTGGTGGCTGTGTTTGTGCCGGCAACATACATTTTCCAGATCGTCATCGTGCTGCCGGAACTGTTTGCCATCGGCGGCGTCTGCTACACGGTGCTCTGGGTGGCCAGTTTGTTCCTCATCTTCAACCTAACATCCAACATGCTGGCCTGCATGCTGGTGGACACCAGTATAAGGGGTGAGTATTAGAGTATTCCTTGTGGCTTTAACCATGTTATCTATTGATTTGCAGTGGAGCTGCTGAAGCCGCCTTTGGAGCCCGGCCAGCTGGCCCGATGGCACATGTGCCGCGACTGCCAGACGCTGGTGCCGCCCCGCTCCTGGCACTGCGAGGTGTGCAACGTGTGCGTGCTGAAGAGGGATCACCACTGTCGGTTCACCTGCTGCTGCATCGGGCACCACAACTACCGGTATTTCCTTTTCTTCTTGGTGTACATGATCATCGGATCCTTGGTGGCGGCCATCACGCAGAGCATCTATATGTGGCACCTTCACCTGGACATCTACTGGCGCTGGTCGACGTTCTTCACTGCCATCGGTCCGGTCGTCAGCGTCATGTTGTATCCCAGCTGGGAGAGCTTCTATGTGGTCATCTACGATCTCACTCTGCTGGCCTTCTCCATATCCTCGCTGCTGCTCGTGTTCCACTGGTCAATTATCAAGAACGGATCCGTGACGAGGGAACGTGGCACCCGGAAGTACGATCGCGGCCTGAAGGGAAATCTGGAGATGGTGCTCGGCCAGCGGATGCTTCTCACCTGGCTCTCGCCCTTCGTTCGCAGCGATTTGCCACACGATGGCGTAAACTGGGAACCGAACGCCGCCGCCTTGCCAAAGGAGGACTAGTCTTTTTTGCACCAATTCATAGTATTAATGGCATTTACATTGAGAGAAAGTCTTGTATCGATTATCATTTACAAATTTACCATTATGGTAGACTAGTATCTATTCTAAAACCCTCTAGTCAATACCTGAATCCTAATCTTATTAGGATTTTGAATATCCAAATTATGTGTTCATAGAAATTGTGCTTATATTCTCCACAAGAATTGAAACAAAGCATCTACTTAATTGACACAAATCAGTATTCTTTTGTCTTTTTATCGAATATTTATGTTTAACAAACTAAATATAATTTATGTCAACTGTAACGTATTTTAATCCACAAATATGGATATGGATAAGTAAAAAAATGTTTTTAATATCTGCGGTGGAGTCATGAATGAGGAATGAGGAATTTTCTTGACCAGGACCAACCATCTGGACTCTCAGCGGGCCAAAATGACTTCGGATATGTGCGAAAACTAGGATACTAGGATACCCTAGTTCGAATTTTGTGTGGCAGTGTGCTTTAAAATTAGTTCTAAAAAATTTTAAAATTCCAGCTGCAACATGTTTCCACATTGAGAAACTTTATCCTAGAACAAGTAGGTCTTGACTGCTATTGACTTAGCAAGATATCCAAGCAATTAATAATATTTGCCAGTATTATTCGAGCTCCGGAACAGAGCAGTTCAATTATTTTACAAAAGATATATATTAGGATTTTTTCTTATTTTATTCTTTATTTATTTTGTTTATTATTTATATTTTGGAATGAGTGTCTAAAATCTCATACTGGCTACGCCGGCGTTTGTATTTTAATTTTTTTGTTGGTATCTAGTTCTTTTCTTAATTATTTTATTTAACTATATACTATGCTAGAATCGTGTGGAAATTATCCGCAGTGGCTCATTTTGTATCCTTGTATTGGTTTTATTTTGCTTATTATTTATATAATTCATTATTCTATTAACTGTACACCATGTTAGGATCCTGTGGAAATTATCCGCAGTGGCTCATTTTGTATCCTTAAATTGGGTTTTTTAATTATTTGTTTATTGGTTATATAATTAATTAATAATTTATTATTTTATTTAACTGTATGCTATGTTAGAATCGTGTGGAAATCGTCCGCAGTGGCTCATTTTGTATCCTTGTATTGGTTTTTTAAATTATTTATTTTGTTTGTTGTTTTTAAATTAATTTGTAATTATTTTATTTAACTGTACAAAAGATATATTTTAGAATTGCTTCTTATTATATTCTTTATTTATTTTGTTTATTATTTATATTGTGGTTTTTTAAATATTTATTTTGTTTATATTTATTTATTCGCTTTAATATTCAATGTCGCATCTTGAATTTGAGCCGCATTAATTTCATAATAATTATATTTATATTTGAGGTCTTCTTGAGAGCATAGTTCGGCCAAAAATAAAATTATAGCCAAATGCCATGTATTTCCCGATTCGCCATTAAAATCTAATTTATTTAGCAATTAAATACTGATAAAAATTAGAAAAAAAAACTTGGCCGATTTTTGAAAATTTGATAGGGGGTCATTAAAATTGACAAACAATTTATTTTCTCTAATCTCTAAACTAAATGTGCGGATTAATTAAACAAATTAAAACTAACACAGAACTGCTTTCCGAATTGAATTTGAGGCTGTTTTGCCTTTTTTATGAATATTTTTAACATTTAAGGACCCAAAAATGCATAAACCTTAGGTCTTCTGAACAGCATATTTTGTCCAAAAATGGAATGTCAGCCAAATGCCGTATATGGTTCGATTCACCATTAAGAGCTTAATTATTTTTGTTATAAATTTTTTTTACCTTGAGTTGTTCTTAAAATTAGGACATAAAAAACCCCATTTAAGGACCCAAAAATGCGTGAACCTGAGGTCTTCTGAACAGTATATTTTTGCCAAAAATGGAATTTAAGCAAAATGCCGTATATGTTTTGATTCACCGTTAAAAGCTTAATTATTTTTGATATAAATTTTTTTTACCTTTAGTTGTTCTTAAAATTAGGACATAAAAAACCCCATTAAAGGACCCAAAAATGCGTAAACCTGAGGTCTTCTGAACAGCATAATTCGGCCAAAAATGGAATGTCAGCCAAATGCCGTATATGGTTCGATTCACCATTAAGAGC
>VNKC01003791.1:0-105869 GCA_008042775.1 Drosophila pectinifera | reverse complement strand
TGTTCATCCTGAAGCGCAGCACCCTGAGACGGTTGATGGAACGGTGAGTATCTTACTGTGAGTGTGTTAGCTCGAGTAACCAGTATCCGGGTCCGGTCGTGTCATTACAATCCCTGTCTGAGCAGCATTAGGGGAAGGAGTAAGGAAGCGGAAGCAGACGACTGCGAGGAGGAGATCTCGCTCGAGGAGACGCACCTTCCTCCGAGTCTCCTGTAATAGGTAAACCGTTTTGATCTGCTTCTAACTGCTAACTTGGTGTTGGAAAACATACTACCTACTATCTACTATCCACTGTCACTAATTTTGGGATTTAATAATTGGATGCACTTATAGTTTCTCCGTCCAGCTTGATTCTGTTATGTTCCTCTGTGTCTTGCGTCTAGCTTGTTCCTCCCTTTGACATGAATGTTGCACGTTGAAGCATTCTTTATATATCATTGTCATATTTCTTCCATATTTATAATGAATCTTCCTCCCCAGACCTGCAGTAAAGCCCCAAACGAGGGCCAACCACAGGATGAAGTCAACCGTAGGGAAAAATCCCGAAATGAAAATGAAAAATGAAATGAAAATGACCCAGAATTCAACATTGTTGTAGTGTCAAGGACTACTTATCAATGCTATTAGATCACCAATGATCTTTGTCGTACGTGGGTTGCTCTACAGGTAAACCACCGGTAATACAACAATATTCACTCATTAATGGTAATAATAATAAATAAGAATACATTCTGTTTTAGCTTTATGTATTTGGTATTTCTAGGTATTTATTGGCTTCCGGCTTGACCTGTGGAAGATACCAAGAATACTGTCTCTCTACTTATGGATCTCCAGGAATAATCTGCCGTTCGTCCGGCTTCCGCTTTCCTGCGACGGAGCGTCAGCTTTGGTCTATGGAATACCTCTGCAGCCTACCCCTGATCCTGTATATAGATGCAAAATTCCGTTTCTAGCCTGCAACTCCGTTGTCTGGGGAGTGGTGTCGTTACTCACTGGAGCTTTATTACTCGTCGATGAGATGGCTGCCGGACCTTTTATATCTTAGGTCCAGTCAGTTTACATCTATATAATGCTTTCTATTAATATATTATTAAGTCTGTATTTAACAAATAATAAAACGTTTAACGAGAATAGAAAATGATAAATAAATTGGTCTGTCATCCCTTATTTCCCTATAAACCTTGCCTCCCCCAGCACTCTTTAACATTTGGAGCTGGTGACACGAGTTGCCAACAATGTAATCCAAGCAATCCAATTACCGTCGCCGAGCCACGCCCCCGTGGAATATAGACTGGGAAAATATATAAAAGGGGACCTACCGCCAGAGGAACGTTCATCCAGTTGCAAAATGAGCAGGCTGCAGGAGGTGACCCAACGCATTTGGGCCTCCGATGTGGACGAGGGCCGGATCGGTTCCTTGGAGCTGAACGCGTGGCTGGCGCAGCTGACGGGCATACCGCTGTTGGGAATCAGGGCCGAGTCGAAGGTGCAGAGGTTTGGCACTCTGGCCAGGAGCGGCATCATCATGCCCTGCCTCTTTTGCTACGTGTGCTTGGAGATCTACGACTTTGTTCTGAACTGGGCGGACGTGGACGTGATGACCCAGAACGTGCTGATGACGCTGACCCACGTGGGCTACTGGGTCAAGGTGAGGCTGGGTGCTCCCAAGTGCTCCTCTGACGCTGCTCAGTTTGATGCCCCCGCAGGTGCTCAACACCTATTACCATTACGAGGAGATCAAGGCGATCGTCGGCCAGTTAAGCTGCCTCACCAGGAGCTGCGTGCTGTCTGCCCGCCAGAGGAGCACCTTCAACGAGGTGGAGGTGGAGAACAAGCTGGTCTGTCTCAGCTACTTCTGTCTGGTGGTGGTGGCCTCGAACACGGCCATGGTCATGATGCTAGTCGGTGAGTCTGGAATGGATCTGCGCCCATTTAATCCTGGCTGTAATCTCTCCTGTGGGCAGAGCCCGACGAAATGGCTGGCCAGCGGTTTCCGTTCCGCGTCCAGATGCCCAGCTTCCTGCCTCCGCTGGCGCAGCAGCTGCTCATGGGCCTGAGTGTGGTCTTGATCTCCTGCGGCACCCCACCCATCGACAACATGAACGTGCTCCTGATGAACCAGATCTGCCTGCACCTCAAGGTGCTCAACCAGGCCTTTGATGCCCTGGAACCGAAGCCGGAGGGTCCTCAGCTCCAGGTGGACCCGCACAGCTGGCTGCGCTCGATCGTCCAGTACCATTGCAGTCTGATTGAGTGAGACTTCTTGGATCCCGTGGGCTTCTTGGCTCCTTACCAGTACTGTTCCTCCTGCAGGCTGCGTCAGCGCATGGAGCGGCTGTACCGATTGCCTATGATGATCCAGTTCCTGTCCTCGCTGGTGGTGATGGCCATGACGGTGTTCCAGATGATCGTCGGCGATGGATCCAACAGTTCGTTGCTCGTCTACTTTATGCTCAGCGGAGTGCTGTGCCAGATATTCCTCTACTGCTGGTTCGGCAACGAGGTCTTCGAGCAGGTAAGTTCCTGCTCCTCCAGGGGCTGCTCCTCCCTCTGCCCCTCCACGACATCTTCCTCTCCGCAGAGCAAGACGCTCTCAACCTCCGGATTCCGCTGCGACTGGCTGCAGTGCGACGTGCGGTTCAGGAGGTCCTTGGTCATCTTCATGGTCAACGCGGACCGACCCTTCCTGTTCACAGCGGGCGGATTCATGGGCCTCACCCTCACCAGCTTCGCCAACATCCTGAGCAAGTCCTACTCGATGGTGGCGGTTCTGCGTCAGATGTATGCCAGGGAGGAGTAACTCGAGGCGTCCTGAGACCGAAAACTGAACTGGCACGGAGGAAGTAATAAAGTCGTATCTATTGGCCCTAATTTATCGAAGATTCTAATTGGCATTACTATGAATATCTGTCTGTGAAAATATATTTCTTAGAGTCCTTGGCAGTGATGAATGATCTGAATCCTTTCCGATATATACTTGTTGAAATTCTGTGTAAGCAATCAGTGAAAATATATAAGGAAAGCCTATTTGTTGTGGGTGCCTCTTCCTTTCAGGGCGGATATCCGTTTAACCTTTTTGACAAATACACTGATAATTGGCTGTCATTTGCTTCCATATTTGTGATTGTTATCGTCGTGTACCCTGCCATTAGCTGATACAATGGGAAAGCCTGTCATTATATCGTTAGAGCCTTATCGATTTAGGACACTGAGAAATAAATAACCAAAGTCGGGGAACACCCTACTTGAATCCAACACAAGCTAGATGATTTATAAGGAGTGAGGTCCAAAGCCTCAGCTGGCTGTCTCTGCGGGAATATTGTTAGTAACTCCTTTGAGGCACTGAGGTAAGGACACCCCCTCTACCTGCTGCAGAAATTCAAGGGGTGAAGTGACTAGGTCTGTCTGCTTGACATATTTTACTTTGCTAGGGTAGGTAGGATTTTTGTGTTTCCCTTCCTATTCTGAACAGCATTCAATATAAACCTGTCCGATCTCCGACTGGGAACGCTTCCAAGGGAGGTGTGCTTCTCGGCTAGTGTGGAGAAGCTTCCTGCCTCTATGTGGTTAGCTTTCGCCGCAGCTTTCCGTCCAGCTGACTGGGAGCCGAGCAAAAGCGGACCACGGGACGCCGCGCCGCTTCAGTCGTAGCGAATTCGCCCGCCGAAGAAGTTCTCTGACGGGTCGCGGGTCAAACGGCGAACGACAACGCGGGATACTACTTTAATATTTGAACTAGAACTAGTCGGGGCTTATCTCGTAAGCACAACTCCGACGGGCAATTAGCTGTGCAAATTTGCCCACAAACTTGTTGTTTGCCAATTAAGAAATCCTGCCATTAGGGGCAGCAAGAGATCACTCCGCGGGTGCTCCTCGCTCAAGGTCTGGGCCTCCACCCGCTCCTCCGAGTTTGCGTAGCTGCGAAAACAATGTGTAATGCGATTTTAATGTCTCCGCTCGGATCGCTCGGATCGCTCGGATCGCTCGGCTCCGATCTGCTCTGCGCCCACAACAAACGCCGCGTCGCGTTGTCTCTTCACAAAGTGTTTTGTACTGTCTTATGGCAAGCCTTTGGTTTTTTATGTTGTGTGTACATTGTGCATGTGTCGCCCGGCTCAATGCCAAAACCAGTTTCGGTCTCTTCTCAAGATCGCCCATAAAAAACACATAGTATTCAGGGAATACCAGAGAAGCTTTGCTCGGCTCTCCCGGGACACACACTGTGTCTGTTTATTATATTATTACCAATCACCAAGCCTGGCTTGCACTGTACTTGGACAGGTCTCCATAGCCGACTCCAGACACGTCGCTTACTGTTCAGACCTAAGCGCTGAGAGCCCCACACTGGGCTCTACGTGATACTGACGGGCTTCCCAAATTCGAGACGTGGGATTTGGCTTCCTTTTAATGGGTAATTAATAACGCTGTTGCATTGATTTGCATACCCATAAAGCGGGAACATTAGCCATTTATGACTATAGGATAGTGCTAGATAGGGGCTTCTTGGGTCTCTCGACCAAAGGTGGCAGATAGCCAGAGTTCATGGCTTAGAGGGAGATTAGAGCAAAGGGTTAGCAGCTTATCTGCGGTTACCACTGTACTGACAGATTACAGTTCATTATCGACCAGCGAAGACCAGATCAAAACAAAGGCGAGTCTTGTTAGAAACTGTTATCTTCCGGGGGGCGGAACTCCACCGAAAGCTCTCCTGGCTACTACTGGCGCTCGGCTAATTAATTCACACAAGTCGAGCGTCGTATTGAGCACACTTTGAGTCATCGCCAGCAGTCGGCTGGCTGCTCCCCGCGGCACTACTCCACTCAATAAGTCCATCCGCACTCCCATTCACAGGTCCGATAATTGCTTTGTTTGCGAACAGACACACATCGAGCCACTCGAGGCACTCGATCAAATTTCGCATTGCTGGGTAGTTGGGCTTTTGTTTTACTTATCGGCGCTGGTGCTTTCTTGAGCGCCTCTCCCGAAGCACTTTAACATTGTTTTTATATATTGTTTATTATATTATTATATTTATATTAGAGACCCACTGAGCCCAGCAGCTCCCTAATGAGCTATTATCGAGCTACGAGAGCTCCCATCTTGCCCTGGTGCTTCCTTGAGCCCTCCAGTTATATTCCAACTCCGCATTGTTAGTCTGTTTGTTTTACTTTTATTAGAGACAGCATAGCTCTCCCATCGGTCTGGTACTTCCCTGAGCCTTAGCCCTACTTCTATTCCAGCTTCCCATTATCTAGTTTTTGGTTTTATTTCAGTCCTAGACCCGCAGCTCCCTAACAGAGCGCCGACAGCCCTAACAGAGCTGTTGCAGCTGTTACAGCTCTGTTACCGCCCGATACTTCCTGGAGCGTTTTTCGCGCAGCAACTCAGTTCTTTCCGAGACGTTACCCGTTGTGGGCGAGCGGACGAGGTCCGCCGACGAATACTGCATCTAAGTATATATCTGTATATCGGAACGGCGAACTCTGAATGCCAATGTTAATTGAGCTGTAATCTAGCGTGTGTGAATCGCCAGAAACCAGTTCGCGTGCGTCGCACACTTACAACACCCACTTCCCGGGGAATTCCCCGGCGACCTGAAGTTTCTGCGAGAGTCGCTCAGAGAGAGGGAGAGAGGGAGACCGCGATCGGAGTGAAGCCATTTCGAAATGAGGATTTCTTGATTTCTTGATTTCTTGATTTCTCGAGAAACGTTTATGTGGTTGCCCACCTTGGCCGCCACAGACTCTTCCCAGAGTCCATTTGCATAAGTAAACCTGCTGAAAAAACACGTCGAACTTAAAAAAACGCAAGCCAAGTTTCGTTGAGATAATACATACTAACCGGCGGAACGCGTAAACAGCACTCTGACTGCGATTTGATTGTTTATTTTCCATCAATGCCCAGGTCCGTGGTCAGTGTTTTACCGATATTACCGATATTCGCGAAATGCAATCTATAACTGAGAAGTGAGCAACAGGAGAACTGTGTTGATTAACTGTAAACAACCTGAAGTTGCTGGCATTATTCATAGCTCATCGCCCGGAGAGCAGGGTAAGCTATAGCATATATATAGTAGAGTTTCCTACTTTCGAAAATCTATGCCGCCCCTTTCTCGTTAAGAAATTAATCGCTTCAAGAATTCCGAAATAAAATTAATGCCCTCTGAATGATGTGACATTTATCTCGCCAGGCTAAAGAGCTCTCATCTTTGAATAGATTTTAATGGATCTGTTCAGACCTAAGCACCTATTACGTCGTAGTTAATACGGCTTAACTCTGTGACGCTTTGCTTTAATTAAGAAGAACTTCATTTCGTTGAGGCCTTTCCAGCTTGCTCGATTGCTAGCTAAGAACGACTGGAAATCCCGGATTATAAATCTGACATGCAAACTGCTAATTTCACGATACCCAACTGTGCTGGCTGCACTTTTATTGAGTCACTGAATCTGCCAATTTTCTGCGGGTGAAATGGCTGCCGCCCCCTGAAGGCCGCACCTTGGCCACTGGTTCCGAACTCGCCTCGAATGCTCCTCGAATCGAATTCGAATTCGTATTCGTATTCGTATCCGTATTCGTATTTGTTAAATGTTTTGTTTACACTTTCGCACATTTGGCTGCTGTGGGGAATTGCTGTTGAAACACATCTCGGGAATATTGTTTATTGTTTGCTTTGAGGTCTGTTTATTTCAATATGATTCTGCTTCTAGGGTTTAGATAAAATATATAAAACACTTCCGCTGCACTGCCAACCGCCCACTCAAAATACTATCTAAATACTATTATAAATTACAAGTTAACGTTTAACGTTCCCTCCAATTGATATTATCTCGTTCATGGCGGACCCAGTTGGCTTTTCCCGCTGTGCATTTCTTGATAAGCCCTAATGCAATTACCAATTAATTGTGGAATGCCCTTCCAGTTGCCAGCTGTATGACTGCTGGCGGGGATCATGGCCAAACACCTGATGATGGCTATAAAACACTGTCTGGATAAGGATAATGGCATCGCACTCTAGGATGCTACTCCTGGGGGCCTTAGAAACAGGAGTTGTCTTTAATTAATGGTACTTCCAACTACTTTTTATCGACTTTTGCCAGAGCAGTAACTCAGGATAAAACCAAGTGCATTAATTGTGTAAAATATTAGATAAAGAGTGGAAAGATTATCGGGCTGTAAGATACAGATAATCAGAGAGAGTTTCGTATGGCTATTAGTAATCTATAAATTGGTTTTCTCTGCCTTCATTTCCCCCTCTGAAAATAGTTAAACAATTTACATTTACGAGATCTTAGCTAAACTCTGTCCTGTCGGTGGTCTGCGATATCTGAAGTATTTATTTATGAGTCTTCTTCAACACTTCCTTAAGCAAACAGTAAATATTAAAGAGCAATGGATACTGATGAAGGCGTTGTACATTCCTAAACCCAAAACCCTTGCAATTCTCGAGTTCGTAAGAGTTTCCTAATTAAATTAAGCTCAGAGACTTTCCCCTGCAAAGAGCCTTTCATCATGGCTAATGAGCGGGAACAGACATATCCCAATGACGGCCGTTTATCTTCCCGGGTCTCGAGTTCCCCGAGGGGCGTTCTGTTGACTGTCCCGCCCCTCCTGCGCCGACTCACACATTCCGAGCGCCGTGGGGCATACAGGGAGGGTGTCAGTGAAATAATATTGGCGAACTTGCCACCCACCCACTCGCCACTCGGGAAAGAACTTCTATAGATCTGCCGCGGGCCCCCGCCTTTGTTTACAAGCCGCAGGCAGCGGTCCCAGCACCAGCATCGGCGTCTAAAAATACTCCGGTTTGGAATTTTCTCACGAAAATCCACACAGAGCCAGGCCGTCAAAGTGGCCGCTGCCAAGTGTTTGTTTGCCGCGAAAACAGACCACCTAGCACTCCAGGGGTACAGGGACAGGGTGTAGAAGGGGCGCCTCTGTAATCGCTGCTTATCGGAGCCCAGAACCCAGAACCCACCGCAGTTCACCACAGTCCACCACATCCGATGTGGGGACTTGCAGCCCTCTCGAAGCGACTGTCTTCTGGCGATTAGTTCCACTTTGTGATACGGACAGCAGACCGAAGCCGCGCAGACCCTCGAGGAGATAGTGGGCTATATACTATAGTATACTCCGCAAGACACAAGGATTTCGGTGGCAGACGTGATAAGAAAAGTCTCGAAAACAACAGAAAAACCCACAGACGGATAAAGAAACATATACGAAATATAATTTGTGTGGGCGGCGGGTTCAATTCGGTTTAATATTCGCTTCCGTGTAAGAAATACGCCAGTTTAATAGGATTGGCCGGCTAATGTTTGCTTTGTTCGGTCATTTCCGATATTAATATGTTGACGGTGTCGGTGTCGTCGCCGCCGTTCCTGTTGTTGTTTGTTTGAATTGTAATAAATTGCGCATACGCAGTGTGTGCGGAGTCGTGTCGATAAATCTTCATCGGTTCGGGGTACGAGGCCCAAGTCTAATGGGATTCTGATGGCACTTGCCCCGGATGAGTCAGGGCGCCAGTTTATAGAGTCAATTACTCAGCGCAGGACCACCCGCCCTGACCATGGACAAGCCCCAAATTATCCGAATTAACCCGATACAGATAATACTGAGCGAGTCCAAGCCCTCCAGCAACCTGAGGAGTCGCCTAGCAGAGCATCTGTAAGTAATGGTTCTCGATTCCCTGGAACTGGGAACCCGATAAGTCGATACTCTACCTATACTCATAGGGGCCTAAGCAAGCAACTCGTATTTGTCAGACTCTGGCAGCGCCGTTGGCCAATTGACTTTATCTTATCGGTTACCGACCACAAATAAGACGTTCTATGAGTCGCGCGGTAAATACAACCCGCAAGACATAATAATACCTGGTAGTAAGATCTGGGAAGAACCTGAATTTGGCCATCTTGGTCATCTGTGGCGGGGGAGAGATCAATAACTATTTTCTATTGGGGATCGCAGTTCAAGGCACTCCCAGCCCTTGCACTTGGCAACAGAATACCTATTTGGCATGCCTATAATGTCTTGGGAACCTGTAGAATTCGCCTTCGCTTATGACAACTCCCCCGACTCTCATCAGATCCATCAATCAAGCTTTTAAGCCCTGAGTCTGATCAGGGCCTAATCGTTTCTTCCAGTGTGCTATTACGACCTATTTTGAAATCGCATTAAACAATTCTCAGCCTGAGTAATTGTTTGGCCGATCAAAATATACACACAAATATACACAGACCGTGAAGATTCTGGAGGAAATATTGCTTTTATCAAAGTGCGGAGAGGCTTTCGGGGTGAGAATCCATATATTGGATAGATCGCTGCCCATAATTCAATTTTATGGCCAATTGTTCTCATGGCTTTAATGTTCCGCCTGTTCTGATTATTTGCCAAACATGCGTGTGGAATACCTCTCGATGTATAAGTAATAAGATCGGTTCGGTTAGCTGAATAATGCCCCAAGGGCAGGCCTGCTCTCAACGACTAATTATGCTAATTTTCCGCCGCAGATAAGTGCTGCCACTCTGCCCATTCCCGGTTCCCAGTATCCATCTATTCCATTAGCTTAGCTATCTATATGGGAGTTTAATGTGTTTACCCATAAATTCATCGTAATTTCGCGGCCCACGCTCCTCTCCCGGATCAATGTCCCTGTGTGATGCGATGCCACCGATAAGATAGCCATCGGAGCTGGCGGGCTTATCTATTCGCACTGCTAATGAATTTATGGCCGGCTCGTTAGCAGCGCTTGAAAGTGCCAGCCGCCGGGGGCGAGCTAGGTAATCCTGCAGGGGAGTGGGAGTGGGAGTCGGATGGGTGTCACCGCTATTGACAGACGCCGGCAGTTACTATCAATTTAACACGACCCCATAAATGTTGGCTGCGCGCTCCCTGCGTGACTGACCTTATGATTGATGCCCCACGGCGCCCGAGACCGGGGGACCTTCCTGGGACAGAGTTAGCGTTTCCTGCTCGCAGGGGGGCAGTCCCCCTGGACTCGTTGGCTGCTAATTGCTTGCGACGCTGTCCTTGAAGCTCCTCGTGTTCCCTGTGTCCCTTCATCGACCGACCTGTTGGACGCGTGCATGATTCACTAATTGGCCCGGCTGATGAGCTCCTCCATGGCCCAAATTAGTGACTAAGCGGTGGACAGGAAGTACGTCACGACATTAAAACTTAATTACTGTTCACTGCCGCGGCAAACAACTGTACTTAAGAGTGCCTTAATTATAACGCATAAAGGATAATAATTATAGGGTCAATAAGGATAGTAAACTATCTCTGAACTGCCTTTCTCCTTGCCTTTAGGAGCTCCATCATGCCAAAGAAAATCCAGCAGCGCGGAGGATCCCTCTACTGCGGAGTCACCCTCCTGGGACTCCTCTGCCTCATCGTGTTCCGCCTGATCCCCGGCCTCTCGTTCGGAGTGTTCGCCATGGCCGAGCAGGACCACTACCACACCATAGACGACCCCAACGTGCCGTGCAATTTCTACGACACCGTCAACCTCACGGGCCACACGGTCTACCAGAACGGCAGCTACGACTACTACGGCACCCTGATCCCCAAGCACCTGGTGGGCACCTACGACTACATCCACCGGTCCCTCACGGAGCGGGTGGAGGTGCCGCTCCATGTGCGCGGCTGCGCCTGCAAGCTGAAGGCCTGCCTCAACATCTGCTGCCCCTGGCGCCAGGTCTTCAACAGCCAGAGGGGCGAGTGCATGGTCAACCCGCATGACGAGCGCCTCTGGCCGGACCCCGTCATGCTGAACGTGACGTTTGCCAACGACAGCATGGAGTCGGTGGACATCTTCAAGCAGTTCGCCATCCAGAGCTTTCGGCCGTGCGCCAGGATGTTCTCCCTGCAGCCGGAGGTCAACCACTACGATGGCTACCTCATCTTCGAGAACGGCTCCATGCTGCGCAAGGACGACCAGAAGTACATCAAGAAGAACGAGTACTGCCTGGTGCCGACCTACGTGAACGACACGGACCTCTACTACACCGTGAACCCGGCCAACTGCGACATGCTGGACGAGCACAACACGGTGAAGATCATCAATGCCTATGGTGAGTGTTGTACCCAAAGGGAGAGCCCCGAAAGAGAGTGCCCCGAAAGAGACTACCCCCAAGAGAGTGCCCCGAAAGAGACTACCCCCAAGGGAGTACCCCAACTTGTAGAGTAGTCCCTCCTGGAGTAAGACTCCCCTTGAGTAACCTTCTCGTCCTTCCAGCCATGCTGTTTTCCATCCCCTTCATGATGCTGACCATCGCCGTGTACCTGCTGATCCCCGAGCTGCGGAACCAGCACGGCAAGAGCCTGGTCTGCTACCTGGTGGGCCTCTCCGTCGGCTACTCCTCGCTCACCTTCGTGCAGCTGGAGAAGAACATCGACCCGAGCAGCAACTCCTGCAAGCTCTTCGGCTACACCTCCTACTTCTCCTTCATGGCCGCCTACCTCTGGCTGAACATCATCAGCTTCGATCTGTGGCACAACTTCCGGGGCACGCGGGGCATCAACCGGTTCCAGGAGAAGAAGCGCTTCCTCTTCTACTCCCTGTACTCGTGGGGCCTGGCCCTGGTCTTCCTGGCCTTCACCTTCACCGCCCAGGAGCTCACCTCCTGGCCGAGCTACCTCAAGCCGGGCATCGGGGACGGAACCTTCTGCTGGCTGGACATGACCAACTGGTCTGCCATGATCTACTTCTACGGCCCGATCCTGGTGATCGTCGTGGCCAACACGATCATGTTCGTGATGACGGCCATCAAGATCCACAGCGTGCAGCGGGAGATGGCCAGGATCATTGCGGGCGAGAACAGCACCAAGAACCTGCGGACCGAGAAGGACAAGTGAGTGCTGTCACTGAAGTACTTTCCATCCAACTCCCACCTAAGGAGAGCCCGTCGCGTCCTTTCCCCCCTTAGGTTCGGCCTGTTCCTGCGGCTCTTCCTCATCATGGGCGTCACCTGGCTGTCGGAGCTGATCTCGTTCTTCGTGGGCGCGGACAAGAACTGGTCCAAGATCTTCTACATCTCGGACCTGGCCAACGCCATGCAGGGCTTCCTCATCTTCATGCTGTTCGTGATGAAGAAGAAGGTCAAGCACTTGATAACCAACAGGTGAGTGTCCTACCGATCCGCAGCCTGTGTTTGTCCCGCCTCACTCCGATCCTGAGGGATCAGTGCCCCCTGTGCCCCTGTGCCCCTGTGCCCCTGTGTATCTGTCCACTATCTGTAACCCGACGACCATTCTCAGAACGATACGGGTGCGCAGTCTGCGGCAGACCGAGAGTGTTACGATGGGGCCGAGCACGTTCTCGATGAAGCAGCGCTTCAAAGACGCCTCCAGCCAGATCCGCAAGCTGGTGGTCATCCGCAACGCCTTCGCCAATGGCTCCGCCACCAGCGGCATCCACTCCCACGAAGTCTGAGGCACGTCTTCCGTAAGCAGCAGGTCCTATTCCGCTCGATTGTTGTGGCCTCTGACTAACCTCCGCTTCGAGAGCCGCAGCTAGCTAGGATTGGCCTCGTCATTGGGTTCCTTTAATCTCCTGGAAGTCTGTCAGGAGATTTCAGGAATGCCCGGCCACTTAGCCCACTCACTGATCAGTTCTATATGCTGCCTTTGTTTATATATCCCCTCTATGTTGTACTTATCTCGTTGTCAGACCGCTTTCGATATTGCTTAACCTCAAGCACAACAGCCAGCCGACTAACCCTAGACACTCCACCAACAACACTGACAACCAACAGAACCCCGAATCTCCAGCCGCCCAAAGCTAGACTCCAGGCGTAGGCCTAAGAACCAATCCGTCCATTAGGCATAGTAGCCCAGCTACCTAGTCGTAACCACATCATAACCCAGCGCCCAGATCTAAACACCTACTTATGTTTTGCGTATATAATGTGTGTCCATGTGTCCTTATGTGTGATGTGTCTGCTCACCGACTCATCGAATCAATCCTCGCCACCGAAGACTCCTGGAGAAGAGACGCTCGAAGGGCTTGGCCAACGTCTCGACCACCACGTCGACCTCCATCACCTCCGACTCGAACGTGCTGCCGAGAAAGCTGCCCCTGAAGGCGGTTGAGACTCCCAAAGCCAGCTCCAGCCCAAAGGGGGCCCTCTAGACAGACTGGTCACAGGTAAACCAAGCGTAGCAGTTGCCACCACCGCCTCGGGAACGTGACTAACCCCGCAGTTGAAAAGTAGCCCTAACCCCGAACCCATAACCCCCGAACCCATAACCCCCTAACCCCTAATCATAGTGTATTGCCCCTTTAACATCTTGGTGCTTGGTCTCTGTACTCTGTACTTCTTAGCTGACGAAACTGGTAATCCATTAACCCCGTTCTAATCAGATTTTTCGACATTGTCTATTCCACTCTGCCCACGCAATGGACTACGTGACGACCTCCGCTCCCCAGATGCTCGAGTGCTCGCGACGGCAGCAACCAGCGGCAGAGCCAGTACTCCACCAAGACCACCTCGAGCAGCGTGGCCAACCTGTCGCTGCACGAGAAGCCCTCGGCGGCGGAGAAGCCGCTGATGGTCGCGGTTGTAAGTGTAGATCGTTGATCGTTAGCTACTCCAAGGACATTCACCCGCTCCCACAGCGTCAGCAGCAGCCATATTTCGGATAGAACTTTACGAAAAGACACTACTATAAGAGAAAGTCCCTATCCACGCCTCCAACTCCCCGAGAACCATCCTCATAATTCCCCTATCTCTCTCTGTATATGTCATGTGACCGCCACGAACAACCTGATTAGTTGTATAAGCACCCTACGCCACGCAGCAGCGCCATATATAGTATATTTATGCCCATGAAGTTATAGCCAGCTAGGAGGGATCAAGTCGGGTCCAGGTCCCGGAGATAAGCCACCTGCATGTACGTACGTAATATAGATGTGCCTTAAAGCATTCAGACCTATATATCTTTATATCGCTCTCTCTCTGCAAATGCGTGCCTATTCTCCATATCTACATATATATATATGCTATCTATACTGGTAACATCAAAATTACTACAAATTATAATTGTATGTCAAGCTTAATAAAGCCAAAGATAAAAACAAATCCACAAGCAACAAGTGTTAATGCCTGTTCTTCATAAACATATTCATGGGGGTCTTTACTGATTAGATATGAAAATGAAGGTAGAGAAAATTAATTAAAAGAAAATTAAGCGAAGAGATTGAAATTGAGCTGGGACTCGCACCTTGTGGAGTGTACGTGATCGTAAGACATTACTTAGCAAGTGCACACACCGTTCATACAGTATGCCAGTTACTAGTCTAGACACAAACCGTGGGGAGATTCATCGAATTCTTTCGAGAAGAAAAGCTAGAAAAACCATTATAGTTTCGTTTGTAATCGTGCTAGTTAACTTGTCTCAGTAATGAGGAGAGTAATAATGCAGGAGTGTTCATTTGGCATTTAGATTTTTAATCTATATGAGAACTACATGGGTTTCAATTAAAAGACTGCAACCAGGCATACAATTAAATGTTGAACTCACTCAATTCATTGTTTGGAATAACTTGGAACTATCCCATAAATGGCTGAAAATAGATACTCCTGATCGTCGCGAGGCTTCTTACAAAATTAAAGCCCTTCAGATACAAGGGTACAAAAACAAAACCTACACATCACCGCGGGCTAAGAATTGTGAGAACAGATCATAGAGACGCCTTATGCCTCATACATATTTATATTATTATACTTGTACTTGTACTATGTCTGACTTTTGACTTTTAGTGAGCTTTTTTGTAAGTTTTATTTTTCCGAGCTCCGACCTTGAAGTTTACTGACCATCCATGTCTTAAGTGGTAATCGTGTAGCTTTTGTAATGTAATTACGATCTTAAATCAAAAAAAAATATAGTCATTAATGTTTTCCGTGGTAATCGTGTAACTTTTGTAATTTAATTACGATCTTAAATCAACAAAATTAGAGTAATTCATGTATACCAGATCTTCCATCCTAAACTCAATCTCCTTTAATCACTCTCCCGCCGAGATCCCCCCATAAATGGCTAGAAATAGCTGATTCAGCACCACTCGTGCGGGGGGGGGCCTATAAAAAATGAATTTTGAATGTGCCAGTCGCGCTGCCTGGGACTCCACGCGCTCGGGCAGGGAAGGGGCACGGACGGACGGACAGTGACTGGTCCCCACCGCCGCTGCTGCTGCCTGCTCTGCCTGCCGGTTGTGGTCGCGTCTGGTTTTGGGGCTCGCTGGCTAATCAGTTAGTCTGTTTTTTATTCTTGGCCAGCATGGAGCGGCACTGCGGTTGCCGCCGGCAGGTTGTCGTCTGAGAGAGAGAGAGAGAGAGAGAGAGAGAGAGAGAGAGAGAGAGAGAGAGAGCGTGGTCTCTCCACCGCTCCACCGCTCCATCGCTCGTTGTTGTTGACGGTTCTTCTTTTTGTCGTTGTCGCAATCGCAGCCGTTTTTAGACAGCGTCGCTGCCGCCAGTTTTGGGGTTCCGATTGTTGCGGACTCGGATTCGGATTCGGATACGGATTCCGATTCAGATTCTGATTCGAAACCGCGAGTGTGCGTGGATTATTTGGATTGCATAAAGAGAACTAGGCGGTGATCGTCGCTTCGCTTATTTGTTTATTTCATTACCGAGCTCCGTGACGTCACGGCCAGCTATGGCTAAGTCTTGGGTCATCACACTGGGCCTGGGCCTGGCTCTGTCCGTGGGCGTGCAGTCGCTGGAGATAGCCAGCGTGGATCATCCCTGCGCCTATGCGGACACGGTCAACATCACGGACGGCCTGCGCCTGAAGGACGGCTCCTACTCGTACGCCGGAGTGGTGGTTCCCCCCCACTTGATGGCCGAGTACGGCTTCAAGGTGATCGACGGCGTGGAGTACCGGGCCAAGAAGCACCTGCGCGGCTGCGTCTGCCTGCTGAAGCCCTGCATCAGCTTCTGTTGTCCGCCGGAGCTGGTGTTCGATGCCAAGCACTGGAACTGCTCGAGGCCCCACCGGGTGAGGGAGTCCACTCACGTGGAGCTGACCTACGGCAACAACAGGTCGGTGGAGCAGGTGCGCATCGCAGATAGGTTTGTGGTGCGCACGGAGCTCGGCTGCCGGAACAAGTTCGTGGACAAGAAGCACGAGGGCTTCTGGCAGTGGGACCTCTTCGAGAATGGATCGCTTGGAAGGGATAATCGCCTGTGGACCACAGACGAGTACTGCTTCACTCCGCTGGAGCACAAGTCCGAGGAGTGGGAGCTCACGCCGCTGAGCTGCGAGCGCTTCCAGACGGGCTACCGGGTGTGGATCTACGCGATCTGTAAGTGGGCTCTCCAGGGGATCTGGGGATCTTTGGCAGTCCAAGGGTAACCCTTTGCTGGAATCTTCCAGGCAGCATCATAGCCATCCTCATAAACCTCTTCATCCTGTCGCTTCTGGGCTCCGTGAGGGATGCGAGGAAGAGCCACTATGGCCAGCTGATCATCTATTACCTGCTCTCCCTGGTCGTGGGCTACTCCCTGTTGGTCTACTTGGCCCTGAAGAACCCCATGAAGCTGTCACATACCTCCTGCAGGAATATAGGTAACTGCGGGAGCCCCTACCTTCTATTCCCCACTAATCATGTGACTCTACTCCACTCAGGCTTCCTGGCCTACTTCTGCATCCTGCTGTCCTTCGTGTTCCTGGCCATTTGCAGCTTCGACTTCCTGCTCAAGTTTAGGCAGAAGCCCGTGAGGAACTGGGTGCGGCGCTTGTGGTATGCCCTGTCGGTCCTGGCGGTGGTGGGACTCCGCTTCCTCGTGTCCTTTGCCCAGGACTCCAAGATGTCCAAGCACTACAAGCCGGGCATTGGCGAGGACTACTGCTGGTTCGATGGTGGGTTCAATGGCTCCCGGATATCATAATCTAATACGCTCTATTCCAGTTCGTCTCTGGGGCATTCTGATCTACTATTATGCGCCCATAACCCTCCTGCTGATCTTCAGCATAGTGTGCTGCCTCAAGGCCTACTTTTCCATCTACGAACTGGCCCCGGACACCCAATACGTATTGGGAACACAGCTTAAGATCGTCAAGACTCAGTAAGGGCAGCCCGCCAAGGACCACAGAAGGTCTCTCCTAGTTAATCCTTGAATCCTTTTGTTAGTTTTTACGCCTTCAGTGCCTACATAGTGGGCGTGTTTGCCGTCTGGATACGCGAGATTGTGGTCTATGTAATGGCCCGGGTCAGGGAGCACTTCTTCATCATTGACTTCTGGAGTGGCATTTGCATCCTGGGCCTGGCCATAGCTGGCTTTATTCTCCTACTTGGCAAGAACTTGCACGTGAAAGCCTGGTGGGCCATCAATGTGTAAGCTCCCTCCGACTTCTTAGGAAAGCTTCAACTGAACTTAACTTAACTTAACTTTCCAGCGAGTCAAGTCAAACGGATCTGAGCGTCATCAATGCTCGCGTCTACAAGTTCGATGAGAGAGGAGATCTGAAGTCTTCAGGTGGTAGCTAAAAGTCTAAATTAAGATCTCTATTACTAACAAAGCCTTTCCCTCCACAGACTCTCCCTACAAGCCCACAGTGACGTCACTTTAGCTGACTGGTCTGTCTGTCTACTTTTCTGATGATTCAGTTAGGCGTCGCTCACAAAAATGTCCATAAATTATAAGTGACTCAGTATACTAGGTCTAAGTTTGTTAAATAAACTCAAATGATGTGCATCAGTGTCATTCGAAACTATGCTTACTATTATATTATATATATATATTATGTATGTATTATGTAGGTTATAGGCCTAAAAGAGAATCTGCTAAAAATCCACACTTATTAATTCTTAATTCTATAGCTTTCGCAACATGTCGGCAGTCCTTTGGCTCTTCCACCTATCCAATTATTGGCTTTATGAATAATTTTTGTGAACAGGCAAAAGTCACCAATCGTAAACCAGTCCTCGAATGTCCCTCCACAAGAAGGGGTTGGGCTGGGTCGGGATTAGCTGGGAGCTACTAAGTGGCACGCAGCCAATGTTCAGTTAATGACGCAATTGAGACTGGGCAGAGCTGGCTATATCCGTGTCTCGGTCGCTGTTACCATGCCTTCGTCTACAATATGTCCGGTCTTTTTAGCGCAAATAGTTTCCATAGTGGAGCTAACCCAAAGCGAATGGTGGAGACACTACTAGGCCTTAGTAAAGGGTTTAGGATAAATTAACTAGGAATAAGAAATATATTCCAGTTTACTTATTGGGGTTCTAAAAAGATATATGCAAGATATAGAGAACTTCACTTAAATATTAACACACATAGCGATAACTTTATCGTGTAATAAATATAGGTGTGGTAAACTATCTGGGTTATATGTAAGAGTCGGTAAATAGAGCCTAATAAATAGGAGTTATAGGTTCAAGGTTCAGTAACAACATCGCATATCCTTATTTAATATAATAAAGTAAGCGAGTTTTCCAGTTTAAGTATTCATTTTCCTCAGAGGAAGCCGAAATCCATTTAATTAGCGTTTTATTCAGCATTTATAGAGCATTTTCCCGACCATCTTAATGTTTTCCCCTTCTTGCTCTTTTGTTGTAAACAAAACGCCGCACGTTCCTTGGGCGACGCGGAGTAAAGTGGGTGTGCGCCCGGTCTCACCACACAGGCCCCCTCAGACACACCACACACACACCACAGACACACCACCGCACCTGGCCGCCCGCCTTGCCTTCGATTGAGTTCGCCGGGATTCGGATTAACAGTCCAAGTTGGCGAGTGTCAGGCGCAGGCCGACGGTGATCCGCCGCTCACTCAATCAGCGGCTCCCGCACCTGTGCCCCGTCAGTGCATCACAGTTGCCCACACGAATGCCACTCGGTGGGTCAGTCCATTTCGATACCATTTCCATAGCAATCCCATTGGATTCCGATTTGGCAATCGTGCGGAGGTAAACACGCATAAATTGGACGCTCTAGCGTAAACAAAAACACATCCCGGAGCAGGGAGAGCCGGCCAGAGATTCGCTGGCCAGTCGAGAATGTCTCTTCGAATGGCGCAGTTGTGCACTCTGGGGACGGTGATCCTGCTGCTGGCACTCGTCCGCCCTGGCTGGGGATTCCACGAGGAGACGCACTATCCCTGCGCCTTCATCGACACCGCCAACATCTCGGGGAGCTACGGCGCGGAGGGCTCGTACGTCCACAACTGGACAGTGATTCCCCGGCACCTGGTGGCCGCCTACGACTTTGTCATTGAGAACGGCATCCGCGTCCCGGCGCCCCTCCACCTCAGGGCCTGCATCTGCAAGACGAGGCCCTGCGTGAGGATCTGCTGTCCCGAGGGGCAGGCCTACGACCTGGTGGCCAGGCAGTGCTCGCTGCCCACAAAGGGGCTAGCCAGGTTTCCTGCCCAGAACCACATGGAGGTGGAGCTGAACAACGGCAGTCTGAGGGACATAGAGCTGCGGTCGCGGTTCAGCATCCACGTGGGCACGCCGTGCGAGCACATGAAGGCGGTCACCAAGGGAGCGGAGTATGTCCACTGGACCCTGCACGAGGTGAGGCATCCCCTGTACAAGCTCTCTGCTCCCCTCCAACTTTCCCTCTTCCTCCTAGAACGGAACGGTCACCCATCGGGGCCACCTATTCTCCAAGCACTACTGCTTCACGCCGCTGCTGCTGCTCCACGGCAACAGCTCCTGGGAGTGGCAGCCCCTGGCCTGTGCCCCCGAGAAGCTCCACTTCGTGCTGGGCGTGCGGGAGTGGACCTACGCCACATGTGAGTCGGTGTCGGTCTGCAGTCACAAATATGCCTGAGGCAGTTGTGGGAATTTCAAAAATAGCCCGCGCCTCATAAAAATAATTGCTAAAATAACAAAGGCAAATCGGTGATGTGTGGACGGATCGGATAGTTCGATCGCCAGAGATATATCCAGCTGACTCGACTGCGGTGCTCTCTTTGCAGGCCTCCTGATCGCCATTATATCCATGTTTATTGTGCTGATGGTCTACCTGATGTGCTCCGAGATGCGCAACAGCTTCTACGGAGTGGCCATCAAGGCCTACGCCATCTGCATGATCATGGGCTATGCCCCCCTGGCCTACCTGACGCTGCACAATCCGGCGGATCTCTCGAGTGCGGCCTGCAGGATTCTACGTGAGTTATAACCCATATATCTTATCCCTCTCTATAGTGATATTTAAACCCTGTGTAGCTAGCTTGACCCTGATGTACCTGGTGCTCTCCTTCTATATCCTGAGCTTCGTGGCCTTCAAGCTCTACCTGAGCTTCCACGGCGTCGTCTTCACCAAACTCATGTTCTGGCTGACCTTCGTGCCGATCGTGCTGCTGGCCATAGGCTGGTCCTTCTTCGTGGGCTTCAGCCACTACGGCACCCGGCTGATCTTCGGCGGCGACACCTGCTGGTTTGACCGTGAGCATCTGGGGGTTCTCTTTGGATACTGACTCACTGGATATCCCTCTTGCAGCTCTCAACTGGTCCATCATGGTGTACCTGTACGCCCCCGTCTTCGTGGCCTGCGCCCTCAGCGGCTTCTTCTACATCCTCAGCCTGATCTACATCAGCGAGCAGCCCGCGATCGAGAACGAGAAGAGCTTCGAGTCCATCGAGAAGAACCGCTTCAGGTCCTTCTGGAAGTACGTCGGCTACACGGCGCTCGTGTGGCTCGTCTGCGTCTGCTCCTTCGCCTTCAACTACTACCGGGAGGAGCGGTCGCACCTCAACTACGCCGTCAGCTTCTGCATGGCCTTCCACGGGTTTGCGGCGCTCTACGCGCTGATCGGGAAGAACCAGCAGATCCAGAACTTTCTGCAGCGCATAGATAAGTGAGTAAGAGTAATCATGGAGTCCACCAAAACCACTCAATCACATGCATCCCAAGCAGGCAGAGACTGCTACTGCCTGCTTCTCATTCTATGCAGCTTAATATATCCTTATTAATTCATGTTTATGCATTGTTTCTTTTGTGAAGCGAGGAGGACACCTGCGAAAACTCGGTGCCGCTGTCGAGTTTCGGCTAGGACTTCGGGTCTGACAAGCACTGGGAGCAATTAGTCGTGGCGACAACCCATAAGCAATATTCATCAAACCAGTCAGCCAAGGCACAAACCCAAGACCTTGTCTAAGATGTATGTAAAATATGTGTGTAATTAACAAATACTACACTCTACATGTAGATGTAGATATTTTGGCAAAGTAAAATAAATGTTTTTTAACTAAAATATAGTTTTAGGCCTTAACTAGGGAAGATGTGTGACTAATTTAGCTGTTTGTCAATAACTCTTGATAAAAATAAACAAAAACAAATTCACATTTATTATAATTAGTAATGAGAATAGAAGAAAAAGGAAGAAAGAAAGAACATTGCAAGTAACCCAGGTTTCTAAGTAGAGGGAACTCCTAGTAGTAGTTTTTATTCTGAGATCTCCTCTGAACAATTGCAACAATTTCAAACTCGATGGCGTATCCAATTTAAGCTCTCCCCGTCGCAAACACAACACACAAAACACAACAAAAGCAACCGAGCCCGAGCCCGAGCCCGAACCCGAAACTCTGGCCAACAATATACACGTAAATAACGTAATTTACACAACACAAAACAAACTCGGAAGTTGGCCGTAAGGCAGCCCAGGCCGAGGATGAGCGGGTGCACCACAGAATCCAATCCACGGCAATCCACTCAGCGCAGCCCACACCTCTGCCTGGGTTCCCCTTGTGAAGTTGCAATTCCCTGGACCGTGGTCGAGTGTCCCCTTGCACTCCCTGCTCCTGCCCCTGCTCCTGCCCCTGCTCCTGCCCCTGTTCCTGCTCCTGTTCCCGATCCCTCTCTACTTAATAAGCGCGCCGATTTCGTTTGACATCAGAGGTCAATGGCCGGGAGACGAGAGCGCCGGCAAGAGAGAGCGCGCTGGCTGCATCCTTGCATCCGCCCCCCTTGGGCGGCTGTCAAGCGCAAGGAATCAAGTCGAAAGTGAAACGAGGGGCCCCCCTCGGTGTGCTCTTTTGATGTGGCCTCGCCCAGCAGCCGCCCCCAACTCCAGCTTCAGCTTCAGCTCCTGGCCAGAGCCCGGCCCGAGCCAGCTTCGGCTCCTTTCGGTGCTCTTGCTCTTTTTTTCCGGCTGGGCGTACAGCAGCAGGACTCGGGATACGGGATACGGGATACGGACTACAGGCTTCGGACTGCGGGACACGGGACACGGAATACAGGATACAGAGCACGGCATACACACAGCAGAGCCGGCGAGAGAGAGCGCGCGCAGGATGGATACACACGGACGGATCGATAAAACGTAGTAAAAATGCCCGTAGTAATGGAAGCTGGAAGGGAGCCCGGCACCAACTGCATCGGCATCGGCATCGGCAGCGGCATCGGCAGCATCCGAGGTCCAGCGTCCTGGCGTCCTGGCGCCGTCGTGCGCACTGGAAAAGCACGAGAGGTAGGACATGTTTGGCGCGTTTTTCGACTGCTGCCGGCCTGCATGTGTGTGTGCTTTGTTTTGTTAATATGCAAAAGGATACAAGGGAAACAGGGAAGGACTCACAGCCAGGGGCAGGGACAGGGGTAGGGACAGGGACAGGGGCAGGGAGCGAGGCCAAAACTAACCAAACTCGACCGCGCCCTGTTTCGGGGACTCCCCTAACTCCCACGGCCATCACCATCATATCTGTCTCCAGGTCCTGCCAACGGAACGGAGCGGAGGAACCAACATGAAAATTAATTACCAAATGACTTTATGCTTTTTAATGGCCCGATGGCAGTTAAAGGATATTAGACAAGCCATTAAATGGCTAACTGGCTGCGGCTGCACACGGGCCACGCCCCTGAAAAGAAAGCATTCACATGTCCCACACACGGGCGGGGGTGCGGGGGTGCGAGGGCGAAAGGGTGCCGGGAGGACTCGAGTATGTGGGCTTCCAAATGGAACTCCATTGGCGGCGGAGTTAGCTATTATCGATATTGGAAGTCACTAATTAACATTCGGACACATTTGCGGGGCGGGATTGGAGTACTGGCAATTTATGTGGAACTTTTAATTAGATTATACTTTTTTATTGAATTAAATATTATTAATTAATTAATTTTATTATTCATTTTTGTACCATGTCCATGCCATGTCCTTGCCTTGTCCGTTTGAGCTTGTAGATGTCATAGAGCATATATGGTAGCTCACTTTGTAAAATATTATGTTAAATAATAAATCTTCTTAAAGATTATCTCCTTCAAATGTTACCTGTCCGTCTGTTTAATTGTGCGTTTGTCCGTTGTCCGTTTGTCCGTTTGTCCGTTTGTCCGTTTGTCCGTTTATTAGAGACCTAGATCTAAGAGACTGTAAGAGCTGTAGCTGCCAATCAAAGCTAATGATTTTAAATTATAATCTTAAATAGCTGATGAACTTTTAATTATATCTAATATATTAATATATATCTAAAATATTTTTTAAGTTATTAATACTGATTAACAACACCGATTATTATTAATAAATACTATTCTTATTGATTAATCCTTAATACTTCCCTAGTAATATTTTAATATATTCTAAGCAGTAGTAAGCCCCCAATACAATTCTCCTTGAGTAGACATTTTAATCGCCACTTAATGAAATCGTTTACTGGTAAATTATTCAGCTTATTAACATATAAACACTTCCCCTTTACCATAAAAAAGACCCCTTCCCCCGACCGTTTCCGGTCCCTCTAATGACTTGTTCTCCAGCGCTCCCTCCATCACGAGTCCCGAAAGCCCCAAGACTTTTCTGGCCATACATACTTCACAAACAAAGCACGTAACGCAAATCAAATACAATAAATAACTTTTAATTTAGCATTTTTGAAGAAATTTACAACTCGAGGAGTAATTTATGCCCATATCTGTCCACCCAACAAGCAATTGACCAACATATCCCCCCTTATAATTTATGAATTAAAAAGCGGAGTGCGGGGAAAATGATAAATTAAAGACGAGGCAGCGAGTTGGAGGCAATTTAACGGTTAGCAATAGGCCAGAAGGGGGCGGAGTACCCTCATAAATTCATTGATGAAAACCCAAACCCAAGAAAAGGGGGAATAACTACTACTACCTCGGGGTTCGATTTCCAGTAAGTCATAATCTGTGAGGGGCTTCGGGAGCGGGTTTCTCGGACTCCCAAAGTGGCATACGCGTGTGCTCTCGTTTCTCACCTGCAATGACACCTTTTCCCATTCGAATCATGAAGTTTTTATTATTATTTCCCTTCCCCCTCCCTCCATACGAATGCCTCGCTGTGTTTGCTCATTGTTGCTTTGTTTGTTGTGCTTGTCACTTGTTGTTGTTTGCCGACTCTCGAGATTTATTTCGTGCGCCTTTTCGACTCGTTTCGTTCAATTTACACAACATGGCCCGGAGCTCGGAGCTGGGAGCTGGGAGCCTCCGGAATCCACTGTAGTGTAGACCCCACACTTCACCTTCGTGGGGCCCCTTATGGCTAGGGGATTGCGATAGAGCGAGGCGCTATCGAAGTCCATTGATCATTGATGGGGTAGTTCCAGAGATCGGTGATACTCTTGGAGATCGAAACTGGTCTGTTAGGTGTACTATCCAGAGACTTTAAGACCTAGAAATCTATGCCTAAGTTTCTAAGCCGCACATACCCTCGATTCGATGTTCCCAGGGCTCTATAGGTCACTCCACGATCCCTCTTCTACTTCCACCTGCCTGAGTCACAATTGTAGAGCATCCGCTTCGGGAGTTACCAAAAAAGTTTGGACGCGCTCTTTTATGGCTGCGGCACGTGTAAATGCTTAACACAATTTTCAAGTTTTCTTTTTGGCGGAAGCTTTCGTTTTTCGTTTTTCGCTTTTGGGCCTTCTATGGACAATGCCCCATAATAATCGCTTCAAGCGTTGCGAGAATTACGAGAGCAATTAAAGTGGCCAAGAGTGGCGCAGCAGTGAAGAAGAGGCCGTGGCGAATGGCGATCTGCTGACCTCCGCCTCCGCCTCTAACTCCAGCTCCAGCTGCAGCTCCTCCTTGGAAAGGCGGAGGAAATATCTGTATCTGTATAGACGGGGGATCGGCAGCCATCGGAGTTATCGCTCGTCGCACGCTCAATTAACGGACAACTGCGGCGCTGAGCGATGTGGCAAAATGAGTTGCGGCATTCCAGACCTGCCACTGGCAGGCAACCTCGCTCTGCGGCGTCCGACCCTACTCTCGACTCCATTCCCATGCAACAATGTTGCAGAGGAGCATATCGTGCCGACATGGGCAACAAGAGCAGCAAAGACAACAGCGACATCGCCGCGCCATGAGTGTGCGTTTTTTGTGCATGCCCAGAGGGCCTTACAGGGTATCGCGGAGAGTGATGGGTTCCAGAACAACATAATGGTCTGAGAGTTCAGGCAAAGTTGTATCTGTATCGCTCTCTAAGAACTCAAGGAAGGGTATCCCCCGCTCGAGTCCGTTTCTCGGTTCGGCGTGGTCTCCTTTAAATGCTTTAACCCATTGACGACGATCGTTCAGGGAGTTTCAGCGCCCGGCGAACTCTTCCGTTTTTTGTTTGCGGGTCAAGCAGCAGGAGGAGGAGCAGGAGGAGGAGCAGGAGGAGGAGGAGGAGCAGAAGGAGGAACAGGAGCAGCAGGGACAGAACCAGGGACAGGGACAGGGGCGGTGCCGGGCCTGGCATCTTTATGGCAAGGCTGGGAGCTGGGAGCTGGGCACTGGGTACTGGGTACTGGGAACCTGGAACCGGCTGGGAGCTGGGAGCTGGAAGCTGGAAGCTGGGGTGCCGCTGGATCCATTAAGGCAAATGATGGGCAGCCGCCCAAATGCTGCCCTGTGGCAACAATGTAGCAACTCTCCGCTGGCCGGCACATTAATGAAGTGATTTGCACTTCTTGCCAGCTCCTTTCTGGCCACCAACATGGAGGCTCAGCAGAAGGAGGAGCTGGTCCGATTCCAGGAACCGTCCAATCCAGTCCCTTGGAGCCTTCGTGCTGCGGTGGGTGAGATGACAGCCGTCATGGATCATCGTGTCACTTGTCAGGGAGAGATTTGGGAGACCTGGGAGATCCCTGGAGCTGCAGATATGACTGTGGACTGTGGCTAATTGAGCCGATCGCAGAACCGATCCTGACAAGGCCAAATGGAGCAAAGGCACTGGCTCTGGCACTTGCAGAGTGAAAGGAAGCCGTCGCATCAGTGTCACAAGTGATCTTCACACTCCAAGGAAGATCGTGCCGAGAAATTCTTCTGCCAACTCGGGTCGCCAGAAGACTGTTCTTTCATCTGGAATCGTGATCAATTGATGCGATCATCACCTACTCCCGTTTCGCACATGATCACTCGAGTGATCATGAATGATCTGTCAAGCAAATTGCTGATTTCCTAGTTGTTAGACTCGAAGAAAAGAAAGTACTCATAAGTTCAATCTCTGTCTTTTAACTTATTTTAAAGAGGGAGGGCTCTTTGGCATTGATCCCCTTTTCTGAAGGGGTTTTCATAACAAAGGACTGCCAAGTCAAGTGAGGATCTTCTCTTCTTCGAGGGTTTCTCGAGTGCCTTCCGCTGGCTCTTCATGAATGATTCACTGATCTTTCCCAACGAAACGAGCTCTCTGCTCTCTGCTCTCCGCCGATCGTGATCGATAGTTGATCTATTGCACTCCGGGTCTCCTGCTGGTCCTGGTCAGGACCAGGGTCTCCAGTCAGTCTCCCTCATTGTTCTCGCTTCTGGGCTGGGGAATCGTGTCTCCTGAAGCCACGATTCCTCTCGGGCTTCCAGCTTCCAGCTTCCACCCAGAGCTTCTGTCATCGCCGGACCGCGACGGCGCATAATTCACATTTCCAAATGCAGAGTTCCCTGCCCCTCCTCTCGGCGTGGCTGAGGCTGATGCTGGGGCTGAAATGGACATTGACCGTCTGCGGAGAGTCAACGATCTTCAAACGTGTCAACATTAAAAATAGCAGCCAAATGCTCTAACGAAGCCCCCTCCCCGACTCCACGCAACTCAGATATGCAGACGTGCAGACGTTCGCAAAATGCCAACGAAGACCAAAAGACACAATCGGGGCTACGACGGCGGCGGGCCCGCAGAAAAAACAAGGCAAGACAAACAGGAATGCCGATCAGCAGGCGGCAGGATATCGACGAGGAGTTACTCAGGAATCGGGGAGAAATCACAGATGTCTATGGGTTTATAGAGGGCAACAGGACAAGCCGTACAGGAGCTTAATAAAAGCAATAAATAAGCTTCTCAGAGAGAGAGAGTGTATAAGGCAGATCCATCCCTTCACAGTAAACTTTGAAACTGCATTACAATTTTCCAGATAACCCCGAAAATTCCTGTGTAACTAGAGCCCAGTCCCAAGTTAATAACTTATAAATATAATAAAAAAGCTTCTCAGAGAGAGAGTATATAAAGGAGATCCGTCCCTTCAAAGTAACCTTTGAAATTCCATCAAAATCTTCCAGATAACCCCAAAAACTCCTTTGTAACTAGAGCCAAGTCAAAAGTTAATAGCTTATTTCCTTGCCATAGCACAGCTCCTGCTTGCTAGCTGGACATGCCCCACTCCGGGGCTCGGCATTCAAGGGGTATCCAAAAAACAACAGGATGTTTGGCGATTGGCGGCGCTATCAACGAAATTCCAGCATTTGATCGGACAGAGACGACGGCGGTGGCGGTGGAGGAGGCAGAGGCGGAGGCGAAGACTGAAGATCCCAGACGAAATGCAAAGAATCAAAAATGATATACACATATACACATGTTGTGGGGACTGGGGACTGGGGACTGGGGTCTGGAGACCTGGGATGACTACGTGCAGCGAAGACTGCGAACTGACAAAGCCATTAATTACTGATTGCCGATACTCGGCACTCAATGAGACGGCGGGGGGGTACTGAGACCTCCCCCCGCTCCTTAGGGGGGCACGGGAGAGGGTCGGGAAGGCAGACGACACCCCAGACATGGCGCTAAGCGAAGCGAAGAAACCCCGGGAAGAAACTACACAGACAAGCATAAATCATTCTCCGGATGGGCCCCGACCCTCCCGCTCTCCCGCTCTCCGCCGCGGCAATTCCTCGCCCTTCCTTCCTTTCCCTTTCTAATCTCAGAACTGCAGCTTTGACCGTTATGACTTCCGCTGCCATCATCGGGCTTAACGATCTTCCCCTACCTCTTCTTCCGCCTCCGAAGAGTCAACGATCAGAGAAGTGGAAACGAGAGGCACAAGGGAACGACCGATAAAAATACCCTGCAAAGAAGCATAGGAATGGAGGGGAAGGTTTTTAAACTGCCCCGACCATGGATGTACCAGGGAATTAAACAAACATAGCCTACTTTTAGGGGCCAGCTTACTGGGCTTATTCTAGAGAGAGAATATTCTCAGGAGAACATAAGTAGTCAAAGATAAAAATTGAAAAATGTCGCAACTGCCCCGACTATAAATATGATAGGACTTTAAATAAACATAGCCTACCTTATGGAGATTTCATACAGGACTAATTAAAGAGAGATAGTACAATGAACAACCGATACAAATACTCTGAAAAGCATACAAATGGAATGGTAAGAAAGAAAGATTTTTAAACTGCCCCGACAATCACTATATTAGGTTTTTAAGCAAACATAGCCTACTTTAGGGCCAGTTTACAGGGATTATTTAAAAGAGAGAAGAAAAGTTGTATTGGCAAAGAATGAAAAAATATGGGAACTGCCCCGACTATGAATATAATAGGACTTTAAATAAACATAGTCTACCTTACGGAGATTGCATACAGGACTTATTAAAGAGAGATGGTATAATGAACGACCGATAAAAATACCCTGAAAAGAGGCATTGGAATGGAATGTTAAGAAAGAAAGATTTTAAAAACTGCCCCGACTATGACTAGATTATGTTTTTAAACAAACATAGCTCACTTTTAGGAGCTAGCTTACAGGGATAATTCAAGAGAGGGACTAATGTTCTCGAAAGAAGCATAAAGATGCAATGTTGTAATGGCAAAGAATGAAAAATGTGGGAAATGCCCCGAATATGAATATAATAGAACTTTTAAATAAACATAGCCTACCTTACGGAGATTACATACAAGTCTTATTCATGAGAAGAAGCCTAAATAATCTAAAAAAAAAATTATCGAACAGCCTTCTACTCGGTGTTTGCCTTTAGGAATTATTCAAGAGACCAAGGAAGTGTCGTATTTATCTTATATTTAGTACACTATCCAACACAAATTAATCACTTTTAAGGGTATTCGAAGTATTCGCACCCCAAAAAGACCATCTTGCATCATTGCTCTTTTTGCTTTCGCTTTCGGTTTAGTGTTTCTGGCCCCTGGTCGGTGTCTCTGCCCTCTCCCGCCCTCCTGCCCTCTCAATCAATTCATTTATAAAACCAAACATAATTCGCAAACAAACACCGCGCCGGCGTCTCCCCGATCTGGCCTCCTCGGCTTCGATACGCATTGTCCTTGAACGTTTAGTCGAAATTTATGGAATACATTGAACTCCGGCCACTAAATTAGTCAGTTAAGGCACACACAGTCACAGTCACGAGAGCGCTCTGCTCGGGAAAAGAAAATAAAAAACATGACAAAAGTTTCGCCGCTTTTTGGCGCATTAACAAAAATGTTTCGTCGGTGATCAGTGGGACTTCTTGGGGCTCCGGCTCGGGACACGGGACACGGGACACGGGGCACGGGGCACGGGACTTGAGCTGGCAGTGATTCAGTGGGTTCAAGGAGGAAGCCGCGAGTCGTTGACCGGCTCAATTGTCTTGTTCTCGGCGAGAATGCAGCCAGGGCAGACTCTCAAGAATTCTCAAGAATTTCAAAGTTTAACGGTTACTAATTTCACTGCCAGACAGATCGCGGTTTTCAGAGGAAAAATAAGGCCAAAGTTGGTTAATTAGATGGAAAGTGTTGGAGGATCATTTAAGAGGGTTTAGGCTGTATATTTTAGTTAGTTTTCAATCGATTAAGTCTCTGGTTTAGGGCGAGTATGGGAAAGATTTCCTATTAGAGATAATGCTTTTATTACAATAAAATAGTTATAGTTCGAGTCCTGCTTATTTTTCTTGAATTAATCATCAAGAAGGAATACCTCAAAGTCACTTAGTTAGACTTCGTTTAAATGTGTTTAAAAGGACACAAAACCCACCCCAGGACACCTCAAGGACCCAGCTCTCTCTCTCGACTCTCTTTTGAAGTGCAAATCCCATCAAAGTTAAGTTCATAAGCCCTAAACTGCATTTTGTATATTGGCCGGCGACTCGTGCCACGCCCTCCAAGCCTCCCTCGTCTCAAAGGTGCAAAAAAAAGTGGGGAAAGTGGCAATAAGAAAACACAAGGGGAAATGAAGAGAGAAAGAAGGGAGAAGCAGGAAAACTTTGCCCAGGATGCCCTGAAATGCTGCATATCCTTAAAAAACAAATTGCATTAAAGTTTAGTGGGAATTTCTCTCTCCGCCAGTCCCCGCCCCTGCCACCTTCCACCTTCCGCTACACGTAACTCACATTTATGAGCACTCCCCTTTTTTTACATAGAAAATATGCAACGATTTTTTGCTCCTTTTTTAGCTGAGACTGCGGCAGGGGAGGAGGAGGAGAAAACAACATTCGCTCAATTTAAAGTCAAGTGTCAATGCAAACTCCTAGAGACTCGCGGAGATCCACAGCGGCCCCGAGGACCCTCGAAGGCCCTCCAGGACCTCTTGTAATGCCAGGACGCTTTGACATGCAAAACGCGCGCGCGGACTCGCTTCATTTGACATTTTTCCTATTTTTGCAGCGTGGCGACGTGAATGGGATCGAGTTATTACCAGTCAGCAGCACCCTTAGCCCCGGCTCTAATGCCCTGCCCCGCCCCTGGGCAAGAACTCCTTCTTTGTTTTTGCCTTTTGCCTTTCCTAACCCTTTCATCAAAGGCGCCACGGGATTTTTTGCAGCCCCCCCGATCCCGACGCTCCGCGCGCCTTCATTTCTGGGCCCTTTTCCTCATCCTTTTGCGGTTTCTGTTAATATGATTTTCCTGGCTTTCCACAACTTTTTTTCGGACGCACAGTAAAGCCTCTGTACTGGGAGGTCCCTAAACATTTGTTGAACTTGAAGAGCAAGTGTTACTTACTACTTTGTGTCCTGACTTATCTGGGGGAACCCTCGAAATTTGCACAGAAGAGAATTCTGGAGAATTCTTCACAAAGCTGTAGGAAGAATTACTCAAAGTTTTGATTTGAAGAGGAACAACTTATTTGCTTTGTTAATTACAATCCCTGGCCATGTTATTGACCCTGGAGGGGAGTCCAGGATGCGTCTGGTTGGTGGATTAACAACCATGACAACAACGGGTCCTGAGACCTGAGTATTGAGTCCTGAGTCCTGACTCCTGAGCCTTTATGCCTACCTGCCTGCTGCGTGCTGCCTCCTGCCCCTGGAGCTCCAACTCCACTGCCATAGACAAGTGCACCTATTGACGAGAATCCGAAAGCAATAAAACTCCGTTAAGACGGAGTCAAGGATCTCGGCTCGCAGTCGGCGGAGGGGTCGGGGGTCGCATGAATAAATAAGGAAATCAATTGTTGTGGAGCGGCCCCGGCGGGCCCCGGCATTAATCTCTCGTGGAGGAGTCAGGGCGTGGCCCACAAAAATGGGGCAGGACACAATGCGGGGAACAGGACCTGAGCAGGCTCCAAGAACAGGCACCGGCAGGAACAGGCGACCAAAGTACAGTCGTCATCGAGCGTGGAAAACAGCTAGCGGCGGCGGCAGCGGCCATAAAGACGTCTGCTGCAGCTTGGCGCAGGGGGGTCACGTCCCCCCACTCCCAGGTCCCCACCCCACCCAGTGGCTGCTGTACGAAAAACGCCATCTGCCCTAATCATCTGCCAGCTCCCACTGACACCCACAGCCACACACAGCCGCCTCCTTCCAAGCCCATCCCCCCGGCCACGCCGTTTGCCTTCGTTAGTTTCTCATGAAAGCTTTTAGTTGTCTGGAATTTTTGGGTGCTTTCTCTACCCTGGCTTTGGTTGGGGCATCCTGACGGGGTATACCTCACATCAATATATATTAACATTGCGTTTAATGATAAAATAAGGTTCAAGTTTGATATTAAAGGGTGCCAGAAAGGACCTTTTAGGGGAGTAATGTAAAAGGTATCATTATATAAGAACCCCAGAATAATATAAAAATGTTTAAAAACTTACCAATCTTGGCAGGGCTTTGATTTCCATCTGAAATTAAGGACACAAACATTAAAAAATGTAAAAATTCAATATACAAGTTACATTTCAAGACAATATAAATGTTTCCCCTATGACAATGCAACACTCCCCCTATGTCATTAATTGTTGGAAAAAAAACCTCATCAATCTTTGTGGGGAAATATTTTCCATTAAAAATTAAGGAATAAGAGTCTTTAAAAATGTACCAAATTAAGAAAAAGCTTAATCTGAAAGCAATGTAATATTTTCACAAATATATAATAAATATTGAAGTATTTCCAGGGTATTTAGTGCTTCGATACCTCGTCTCCCGCAGCAGCATTCCCACTTTGCTGCGAATTTCGTTGGCTGCCTTTTTTTCGGTTGTTGGATGTGTGCTTGGCTTTTTCGGGGGTTGAAATTTCGGGCTTCTCGTCCTCGCCTCGTTCTCGCCTCGTCCTCGTCCTCGTACCAAGACAGGCGCACAGACGGGTCCTGTGAGTGAGTATCTGTGTGGGCTTTAAGCAGGGCATTGCACTCGGCGGCGGCGGCGGCTGGCTGGCAGTGAGGCTTGCGGAGGCTTCGCAGCCTGCCCATCCCTGGCTCCTGCCAGCCTCCTGCTCCCCGTCCGAATTCCATTTGGCAGTTCGGCTCGCTGCCAAAGCTCTCTCGATGCCGCTCGCTCTCTGGCTCTGCGCTGCTCTTTCCCCGAAAATCCTGTACCTGGACCTCGCCTCCAGCATCCCAGTGTCCTGGCATCCTGCATCCCCATCCCTTGACATAATTACAAGATAAGCGTTCAAAGTCAGCGGCGCTCAGCGCCACGAAGGTGGCGACATTACACAGCACCGAGGAGGCTTTCCCAGCGGCCAGACTCCACTCGAGAGCTGGGAAAACGTGCGAAAACTGCGAACGGCGAACGGCGAGCGCCATGAATGAGTCCCCCTTGGGCGCTACGGGAAATCAACTTGGCGGCGACTTCTTGGTGCCTGGTTAATATTTGCGGAATCGATAAGTTCAAATCGATTGGGAAACCGAAACAACGGCGGGGTTCTCGAAAAACCAGGCACAAAAAACGTTAGCGAAATGCTGAAAGCATTTTCCAAAATAATGGGACTTCAGGGGCAGCAAGAGGAGGCTAGTTACCAATGGGTATTACAGGAATAAGAGGTAGAGGAGCCTGTGAATGGGATCGCAGGTCGTTAATGGCATAATCGGGTCTGGGAGACGATAAAGTAAAACGGGACATCCTTCAAGTTTTACCAGAGTGCGAAGGCATAACTCAGGCAATACAGTTTCTGGCCAGGTTTAAGCCTGCATTACTGAGGCCCAAAGAGAGAGGACTCATTAAAATTATCCCCGCAGAAACAACAACCCCTTAATTGTAGGCCAAAACATCCGCTTTGAATCACAACAAATTACCGTTTCGACTAATTACGTTGACACAGACTGTACCCCTTGCCAGTGCCCCATTTGAGTCCCGCCCGGCTGGAGCGGCGCAGAGCTCCCTCCCAGAGGTGGCTGCTCCGCCCTCCAGGTTGCGGGTTACGCGTTACATGGCCCCGTCCGGGATTTTCAGGGTGCGGCGCTCAGGAACCCCAGCGAGCGGCCAGGAGCGGCAGCAACAGCAAAGGGAGGCTGCGCCGACTGCGATGCCGTAGCCAGCATGCCTACCGCAAACAAATAAAGGACACTGGGGAGCTTGGGGAGCTTGGGGGGCTTGGGGAGGCAGGTTGACTCTTGGGGGTGGCTGGGGGAAGGCCAAAGAACCGAAGAGAGCCGAGCAGCCAGCCAGGAGATGAGCGGGAGCAGGGGCTGAAGAGAGAAGGGGAGGTCCTGGGGGCAAAACAGAGCGAATATCGATTGGGTTGAGTTTCTGTTGTTGTTCATCCGACTGGCGGAGAGTACAGCAATCACTCGGGAATAAAGGTTGCTGAGTTAGAACTCGTTGGGAATTCTAGTGCAACAAAAGGGATATTTCAGGCCAAGTTGCCAGTTATATAAGACAGAATTTAAAGTAGTTACACTTAATATACTACACAAATTCTTCTCCAAGAATCGAATAGGTTTCAATCTAATCTCCTAAATATACCCTGTATGTAGTAGTCAACAAAGTAGGCTATGCTTTTGTGAACTGTATTAAAATGGTTACTTGACATAATTTATCTGGTTTTTTAACCTTTAGGTTATCATTTTTAGTACAGAAAACTCGAGGTCATATGGTGTTGTTTCAAAATTTGACACCATCCTCTTCAGTATCTTTTCATAAGTCTAACAATAAAAATAATTTTATATAGCAAATTCCCAGTGGCTTTTATTTTCGAAACTTCACTGTACTGAAGCAAGGGGAGACGCAGGTAATAGGACAACTTTGGCGCGAAATTTTCGATTAATGAAAATGCCCACTGCTTTCGCCCTGTCTCTCTCGCTCTCTCTCGCTCTCTTCGTTTCTCTCCCTTTCTCTCTCTCTCTCTCCGGGAGAGTCGTTGCACCTCACATGTGGGTGTTGCTGTGCGAGTGTGCGGATGTGCGGGTGTGCGGGTGTGGCGTACTTCCCCATTGCTCTTTCATCTGTCGGAAAATGTTGTCCGGCGTTCAGAGAAACTGACAGAATGCAAAAGATTTCCCCTCTCTCTCGGACATCGGAATCAGTTTGACATTTGCCGATTTTCCTTTTCCCGCCGCCGCTCTTTTCCTTTCTTTCTGGTTCCTGTTTCATTTTCGGTCTCAGTTCTCCCAAAATCGCAACTACAACAATGGGCATGGGTCCGGGGAGGGAGTGAGTTCCCGCTCGAGGCTCGTTATGCAAATTTTTATTGAAATGCTTATGCCAACCGATTATGTATAAGTTTTACATGGGTTAAGGCGAGTTTAATGCCACACTTTTGGGCACTCTGAGAAACTGTGGATAGCTTTAGCTTAGCTTTATTAGCATTAGCATTATTATTTAATGAATTATTTAGTTGTTTATGTTGTTTGATTGCTTAACATAACTTGGAAAATGATTTTTGTCAGTTTTCTATGCAGCTTTGTGCGTATGTCCGCCTGTCCGTCTGTCCGTCTGTTGGTTTGTCCGTTTGTCCGTTAATATGTACAAACACCTAGATCTCAGAGACTATACGAGCTAGAGCCACCAAATTTGCTGACAACATTCTTATAGGTTGCACGCTAATCAATTTTGATTTAAAATTTGTCCACACCTACTCAAGCTCACGCTAATCACAAAAATCATTAAGCTTTCTTACTTGCTTTCAGTTTTTTTTTGCAAGAAGTAATGCTTCCGAAGAGGTATATTTTATCAAGACTATAAATTATGTATATTTAAATTAGTTTTCAGTTTAATTATCTAAATTAGGTCGGTGTTCCTTAATTTCCCTAGACTTCAGCTGGGCTAATTTCTCCCACAAAATGTGGTTTTCTTTTTTGGCAAGTGTGGGTAATGCTCTCTGGGATCCTGGCCTGCTTTGTTCTGGCCGTGTCCTTGCCTTTGTTTTGCACATGGGAACGCAGGCCCCTTTCCCTTCCCCGCCCTCCCCAGTGCGTGTCCTAGCCTCTTTTGGCAGCCTCTCAGCCTCCACTGCTGCTGATTATGACAGCAGAACATGTTGCTCAGGGAGGGCGGGGAGAGAGAGGTCGAGAGTGGGGAGCAGGCTTAAATTGTTTGTTTATAAATAAAGCATTAAGCTATTGATTAAAATGGAGCTTTAAAAAATACATTGCTGGACCTCGACGGCCCCTCTTCGAAGTGCTTCCACTCCATGTCCGCTGGTTTAAATTGAATGCGAAGTTTACACAAACACAAAGAGCACACACCACACTCGACACACACACATCCCCACCCCCACACTCACCCCCGTATCCTAGCTGATGGGGCGGGCGGAGTGTCCTGCGGCTTTGTGCACATGTTGAATATTTTTGCTTGCTTAAAGTGCGCTCTGCCCGCAGGGGAAACTTTAAAGAACTGTCCGGAAAACGCGGGGAAACTCACAGTTCTCCGAAGGTAGAGGAACTAGGAATCGAGACTCTGACTATAAAGGCGAATTGGTTTCTACGGAAAACCCAGTTGGCCAGAACTTGACTGAGTTGGATTGGCTTTCTTTAATTTTGCGCCAAGGTTTTGTAACGAAGTTATATAAATGGAGACAGTTTGATCATTTCGGGGAACACAACAAGGCAGAAGGGAGAGACAGAGTTAATTAGCTTTGGTTAAAAGTAATTCTTAATTCGTGTAGAATATATTGGCCAAAGGCACCACATATATTACGTTATATCTAAAAACTAAATGTATTTATCACGTTCTATATTAAATTATAATAATAAAATACGAAGCCTTCAAACAATAGCTTTTAATTTTTATTATTTATTTATTTTATTTATTTTATTTTCTTTATTTTGGCGCCCTACTAGATCGACATCGTTTTGCTTGGTGTGCCCGTTGGGTCTTTTAAAAATAATAATACCTTAAAACTGCACAAAGCTTATCTTAATACTAAATACCAGCTAATACTGAATAATGATATTTACAGAGATTTATATCAGATATAAAACCCATACTTTAAATTATCTATGAGAACTAATCAAGATTTTAATACTGAGTAGACATAACTTGACCACAGTAACTTTTGATCTCATTCTATAGCATCCAAGGTAACACTTCCCACAGGTCTTACTTCTTAGAGCATCTAGAACTACCTAAGCTGTATTTTATTTCCATTATTCTCTTATTTACCCCACATTCCACCACCACTCTCATTTCGGTTCTTATCATCCGAAAAAACGAAGAAAAAACCTGAAAACAATTTCGATAGCGCTGCAGTGCGAGGCGAATTCGAATTCATTGAGGAAAAACTTTGACAGAAGGCGCGGAACAAAGAGTGAACAAAGAATGATTACAGAAACGTCAATAATCAATTTCAATGACCTAAACAATTTGTCAGAGGGACTGGGCCAATGATAAGTTATCACAAGAGAGCGAGGAGTGGGAATGGGAGTGGGAATGCCCCATGTTGCATGGCATTCTTGGGCAGCTCGGACTCAGACGGATGGATTTGACATTATCTGCCATAAAGATTACAAAAGTCGACTCCTTGTTTGGCTTGGGCTTTCCATTGACTGCGAGTGCACGTCATAAAAACGCTTTTATATGGCAGTAGGGAGGGGTTTCTGGGGGTCTGTGGTACCAGTGGATCTCCTGCTTAGCCAGCATTTCACTCAATTCAGAGTTTCCCGAGCGACTGCTGCGATTGTATTATCTTGATTAACGTTTACATTTCTTTTTTTTTAAACAAACTGCGACTAAAAGTGCAACGTCATGGGGGCTATATCTGGGTGTATTCCGGGGGTACTTTGAGTGCCCGAGTGCCGGGGTTAACTCAACAAGTTGAAGTTGAGGTCGCTGGCTTATCTTCTATTTGCATTGAAAAATATTTACACAGCAGCAGACGACGACGAAATCAGCGTCGGGAGATGCCCAGATGGAGGAGGAGATATGGCCAGGGTCCGGAGATAAGACAAATCTGATCTGTGGACTCCAAGGGGCTCTCAGATAGGCTTTGAGGTAGAAACTCTAATTCCGAGGAAAGCAATCAGGGATTGTAAGATATAGAACGGATGTGTATCCCCCGGAAGCATTTAACTTACCCAAAAGTAGCCTAGAAGTAGCATCCATTCCCCTCGGGAGCTTAGTCAGTGCTTTCAATCAAAGCTCTCCCGCCTGGACACACCTGAGGTCAGTTAATTGAGCAACACTTTCGAACATTTATCAATTACGAGGGCCATCCTCCCTCCCAGCCTTTCCACTTTTCCGCTTTCCCAGCTTTCCCAGCGTTACCGCAATTAGTTTGAGTGCGATTGGACAAGGCAAATGATGGAAGGCTTCTAAGAGCGAGAGTGGGAGATGGAGATGGAGAGTGAGCGGATGGATGGATGGCTGGATGGCTGGATGGATGGCTAAACCCCGAGGGGCAATCGAAGACCAAGACAGTGACAGAGGCACTTAAGCCAGGGGAACTGGTGGCTGGTAGCTGGTAGCTCGGCAAGGGGAAAAGGCAGAGAGTCCTACCCCAGATCCTCTTCCTTAAATCCCCAAGCCACTGAGCACTTAAGGCTCTTTTTCTGTGAATTGTGATTCAATTGAATTTGGCTTTTATGCGGGAAGGGGCGAGTATTTAATATAAAGCAATTTTCCTCTTAAATTCACTTCAATAAACAATTTATTTTCGCTTGGTAAGTAGACACAAAAATAGAACGCCCCAAACAAATTATTTCTCATATGTGGATGAAGAAGGGCACATCATACATACATATTAAGGGGTACATTTAAATGCCTATTAATCGGAATAACTTTCAAGCTTCAGCTTCAGCTAATGATTAGGAAAGTACAGCCCTTCCTCTTAACTGTGTCAACTGCAAAAACACCACAAGGTTCACACGATCCCTTGAATTAATGAGAAGCGCGGAGAAGGGCGCTGTGGAGAAGAAGCAGAACGGGGCTGTGGCAAGTAGAGAAGCTCGGGGCTCAAGTGGAAAGAGTACGCATACAAAACATGCTCCTGCGTCAATGGCACTACAAAAGAGGCTGAAAAGAGGCTGAACGGAGGCGCATTTCGAGAGGCAGGCTGGCTCTGTGTCCTCGCTGCTGCTTGGCCTCGTCAAGGATAACAAGACAGTCTCCTCCGGCAGCTCCGGCAGCTCCTCTGCTCTTCCGGCGGCCCCGGCTTTCTCCTCTCGTTGTCTGCTGTCTCAAGTGGAAAACTGCGAAATCGTTTAACACGCACCACACTCACACACTTGTACACACTCACACAGCACAAACTTGACCCAATTCCCGTGCGTGAATCATTTTCCCACCCCTCGCTGTGTGTGTGTGCGGGTGTGTAAGTGTGTGAGTGTGTTTGCTTTCCATTCTAGTGAAAAATGTCGTTTATGAAGCGCTTATTGTGTTTGGCTTGTGGCTACCTCTCAGCACTCTCCGCGTCCGCGTCCTCGTCCTCGACCACCTCCTGCTCCAGTACATCCCCCTCCACTGGCTGCTGCTTCCGTTTCCGCACTTGAATGGCGTGCGCCACAATGGCTGCTCCCTTTGGCCTGCCAGCCCCTCGTGCCACCAGCCTATCACCCCGGCCCCAGAAGCCATCCCCATCTCCGCTCCGTTGTTTGCGGCATGCGCCGCTGCCTTTGTCCAGCTTTTGGTCGCACGCTCCTGCCGTCCGGAGCACCCATTTTTGATACCCTGGAGGAGTATCTATCCTTTGATCCTTTCCTTAAATGTTCTGACTTCTTTTATTAATTTACTTTTAAGAATAAGTGTCTAGATTGTAACTCCTATATTCTTTTTTTACCTTTTCTTACTTACTATGGCAATAGTCCGAGGTATCCCCTAGTCCACACATTTCCAAATTGTTTTCATGGCGCTTTCTTCGTGCCTTTCTTTTCTTTCTCTCCATTCTTCAGCGTTGTCAGTTGGGTCCGAAACATTTTACGCATCTTTGGCAAGGATGCAGGAGAGAGGCGGCGGCGGCGGCGACGGCGGCTACGGAGCCAGGGAGCGGCTTCCTCTTCCTCCTCCGTCCACGTTTTTTGACAGCAACGGGAAGCGGAAACGGAAATTTTGTGCCCATGCGTTTTCATTCTCCGTGTTGCAGGACGACGGAGGAAGGAGCAGCCGAAAGTGGGCCTGGGAATCGGGGAGTGCTGCCAGCGCTGCTTGGGAATGTTATTCGGGGTGGACATGTGGGCCTTTGTGTCCACATAAGGCCGGGTGACAGACCCGCCCCGCCTTGCTCGCCCTGCTCTACAATTTTAAAAAATTTATAAACTTTTGTTTCGATTGAGTTTTTTTTCCTGCAGGCCTTGTTGCGTGATTTGTGGACTGTCGCTCACAAGTGGAAAGCGGGGAGGAGCGGAGTTCGTTCTAGGGGTGGAGTTGTGTGTCACACACCAAACACCCTCCGGAAAATAGGAAAAACCAGAGCAGGGATCTTTGAGGACTGCTACGAAGAGAAAGTTGACTTTCGGGCTTGGGGAAAGCCTTTAAGTCTTATTTTGCTGAACGTTGGGGGAAGTCTCTTAAAGCGGGAGTCGTGGGTTCGAGTTCCAATACAGATGCAATTTCGAATAAGTGTTTTTTTGGACAGTGTCTTAAATCTACAATATTTTTCAAATCGATCGGAGTAGTAGTTTCGGAGATAGAGCCTTGGATAGTTGTTATTTGAAGAAGAAAGCTTTCTTTCTCTAGGCTTTCTTACTTGTGGCTTTCTTACTTGCTGCTTTCTTCTAGTTTTCTGCCTGGTTGCTTTTATACTTCCTTATTTATGGTTTGTAGTCTCACTTTGAGGAGGAGGACTACTATAAGAAGAAAGTTGGCTTCGGGGCTCGGGGAAGGTTTTTAAAATGATTTTGATAACGGTTGAGAGAAGTCTTTTAAAGCGGAAGTCGTATGTTCAAATTCCGATATAGACGCGTTTCCGAAAAAAGTTCTTTTCTACAAATCTACAATATCTTTCAAGTCGATCGGAGTAATAGTTTCGGAGATAGAACCTTGGGTAATTGTTACTTGAAACAGGTAGCATTCTTACTTAAGGCTTTCTTACTTGTGCCTTTCTTACTTGCAGCTTTCTTACTTGTGGCTTTCTTACTTGCAGCTTTCCTACTTCTAGCTTTTTTACTTCCCTAACTATGATTTGTGGTCTTACTTTGATCACTATTCCTTGTTTTTCCTGGACATTGCGATCTATCCTAAATACCCGTCTTATCAATGCCCCTTCCTCCATCGCTGGGACCCCCTCTCCCAATGCTCCCACCTCCGACCATGTCCCATATCAGAAGTTTTTAATAAAATGTAAATTATTCTTCCCTCGTTTTTTCCCTTTGTTTGATAAATGTCTATTGAAAAAGTTGCCTTCTGTGTTTCGGTTTGTGTATTATTTTTTCAATGTGCTTTATTGGGACCCGTCTTGCCTTTCCCCTCGCCCCTTACAATGTTTTTTTTCTGGCTTTCCCTGGTTTGTCTTGTGGCTTTTGTGGTTTTGGCCATATTTTATTCATAGTTGACACGAAATGCGTAACAAATCGTTTTGGAGCAAAGTCGGAGTCAAGTAAGCAGCCCCGGCGGAAAAAGGGAAACCGGAGCACAGCCAGGCCACAAAATTTATAGTTTTGGCCCCTCGAACACGTCGCCTGCTTCAAATCAAAAATAAATAAATATCCTAAACGACATTCTGCGAGGGGCCGAGCAGCTGGCAGGCGGAAGCCAGATTAGCATAACACGGCCCGAGCTCTTTTCTTTCCGGGGAATCCCCTTCAAGCCGAGAGTGACGTCGAGAAGGCCGAATTCTTTAATCTCCATTGAAGGCTTTAATAACTGGCATACTAATGGCGTTAATTTAAGCCTAAAATATGACATTAATGGGCCTTGCCCGGGGGGAATCCCCTGAATCAGCGTTCGAGGCTAATCTGCTCCCATGACGACTTCGCTCCGCCCAGAATTCCGTATCGCTCAGCAAAGTTTGGCGGAAAGTTTTCTAAACAAGCCCGCAAAGGGGAAAAAACCCGGGCCAGAATAATAACAAACAAAATCTCTTGTTGCAAATCCAATTCCAGCCTCAGTCTGGGGCCACCGCAGGAAAAAGCTGCAACTCGGCATTTGTCTGCCGCTCTTTCAATTTTGCGCGCGCAAATTCAGATAAGGCGCCGGAATAAAGGGGGCTCCGGGGGGATCTGCGGGGTCTTGGTCTCGGGTTTCAGCGCCACTTGTCGCCAGCAGCGCCCCCTCACTCCTCACTCCACTGCATCTCCCCCCCCCCAAAGAGTTCTCCTGTGGCGGCGACGCCGCCCCGTGTAACCTGACATCGAAGGAGATGCAGGCGAAGGGGTGTTGCCATGAAGGGGGGGGGGGCTTGAAGGGTTGCACGTGCAACGGCAAAAGTGTCGCACACATTATTCCTACGTTGCAGATTTCGGCTGCTCTCGCCCTTGTTTTTTGGCGGGAACTTTTGTAAACAGGCCCCACCACAGGCTTCGGCTTCGGCTTCGGCTTTGGCTTTGGCTTTGGCTTTGGCTTCATATTTATTCACGCCAACGTGGACAAATAGCCATGGAAAAGCTGGGAAAAGCTGGGAAAACTGGGAGTCCGGGGAGCCCGGGAAGTCCAAGGAGCCCAGGGAGGAGCGGCGCGAACATGCAGCGGCGGGGTTAACCATGTCACAATTTTATGAAAGCCAAACATTTGGTCGGCTCGTGTGAACCCACGCTAATCCATTTTCGCAAAAGTACACAAAAGAAAGGGGGGGCCGGGGGCCTAGGTGAATGGCAGGAGGGGAATGGGAGGGGGACGAAGGGGTGAACGGGGTGAACGGGGGACAGCAGACATCGGCCAAAGCAAACAGATCAGGCGTTATCTGACTGACTGACTGACTCCGCCGGTGTGCCTGGCGACAGTTACGTAAGTTGAGCGGGGTGCCACACTGAGAGAAAATGCAGGTGGACTTGTTAAGCGGGGAAAGCATTTTGCAGGAGCTAAGTAGTAAAAAAGAAAGCTATTCCAGCTGAAATTCTGTGCATACAGGATAACAAACATATAATTTACACATTGTCCCCAGTTAAGGATTACAAAAACCAAACATACATGCCGATGCAAACGGATTTCGTAGCAATTTGCTTATATATTATGTCTGTTGCAAATGATTATAACTGAATGCTAATTTGCGGATGCTCCAATCTTGAGTTTCGATGCCCATCTATGATTTAGAAGATTTTATTTTGAGAAAATAATATCGATATAATTTTAAGGAATAAAACTTAAAATAATAAAGAATGTCGTTAAAGTAAATCCCTTCGAATTCCTAATTTTTTATGAAGTTAAACATGAAGGCTTTTTTCTTAGTTTTGACTACTCCAAAATATATATAATTTAAAATATTTATCTTTAAATTATCAAAGGCCCCGGCCCTAATTTTTTAAAGCTAAAAATATTCTGTGTTGGGAAAATTATATTTATGTATTTTTAAGGTATACATAACTGCTAATTCTTTAAGAAAGTTAAACATGAACTCCTTTGGACTAATCCAAAATATATACAATTGAAAATCTTAATTCTAAAGTGCAATGCGATGTAATGCAATGTAATTTTTTGAAGTGCAATGCGAGCCATTTGTCGTCTAAGTTTTCGCTTTGGCAAAATTAGTTTTATGCAAATGCTGAGCACATAAATTGTGCTCCATAAAATTGTTGGTATGACGTGTCTGCAGCTGAGGCGATGGCTAAGCCAGAGGCGTTGGCGGAGGGGGCAGGAGGAAAGGTGGAACCGGGGGTGAGGGCGATTGGCAAACCACTTTCGCCTGTGGCAAAGACAAACGTTCGGTTCAATGTGTTCGAGTGTCTTGGGTCGCAACGTCTAAGGCAGCGGCAACGGCAACGACAGCGGCAACGGCAACGACAGCGGCAACGGCAGCGGCAGCGAGATAAAATCCTTGGCCAGGTGGTCAAGAGATATATTGTGTGCCGAGTTATATAGTAGATGCATCCAGGTGGGCACAGGCTCAGACTTGGGCACAGACATTGGCAGGAAATGCGCGAATGGCAGTGGGAGTGCAGAAAGGCCTGGGAAATGCCATAATTGAAATGTGGCACAACTATTGGGTTTCAATTTTTCATTTGCAAGCGTAGTGGGGGAAATTGAGTAGGGCTAACCCGATCAATATCTCAGGATCTCTATATATTTAATCCATTTAAACGCTGGCATTGTATAATTATACAGTCTATACAGCTGCATACCAAGTTTCAGATCAAAGCAAAGCACAGGCCCTGAGTTAGCGCGCTTCTAACTTCCTGCACTTCATATCAGGTGCACCTTAATTAACCCGTAAACAAGACATTTCCCATCTCCCCCCAAGAGCCCTTCCTCACTTGCTTATTCCTATGGCATATTCCCGGCCGTCAGGTCCAAGTAAGCCATCCCAGCCAAGGCAGAGTCCAGAGTCAACGGCCCATAAATCAGTCGGGTCCCATAATTCAATCATAACACAGGGCCACCTCTACCGGCAGAGGTACCTGGATATATCAGAGGGGGGTTATTTCCATATATATCCATTCATTCGCATTCACGGGTCGCACAGGGACTAAACGATAAACGATCGTTTAGCGCTGCCGCGGAACACGGAGCGTAGGAAACGCTGGAAGTGGAACCTGCAACACGCACACACGTCCGCAGATAATAACTCAGAAACATGGGGGAGAGTGGGAATGGGAAGTCCATGCACTGCGCGAAATGAGTCTGGAAACTAGAATTTTACGTTTCCAACTGCCTGCTTTTTGATTTCTCTATTAGAATCTAACTATACATATTTAACAGTCTGGTAATTAAATTTATTTAAAGAAGAAATATAGTATAAAGTGACCTTTTTCAATATACTATATACTTTATATAATTACTTAATAATAATTCACACAGAGAACATGAGAACACAAAAAACGGGAGTTCGGGAGTTTAAAGAATCCATCATCAGTAGCTTTGTAGACTTTGTCCGTCTAGCTAGGTTATCCGCTCAAAGGAGAAATATCCCTCAATTTAGTTCCTACAGAAGATTATAATTTATAATTTTATATGAAACTAGAACTTGTGTTGTGTGTGGCAAGTAGTCATCATCAGTAGCCTCTTAAGTCGTAATCATTTCTCTCACTTGTCCGTCAAATTGTCCGCATAAGCTGTTACTTATACAAGTTGCATAGAAAACACTTTCTTAAAAGCAGAGATGGAGCTATCTTTACCCACACTTCTCTCAGTGCAAGAAGTCCGCTTCTTGGAGTGCGGAGACTTGACTTGGCGTTGGACTTGGACTTGTGCTCTAGGTGGGTGCGTGTATGTAAGTGAGCGAGTGTCGACAGCTGAGTTATCGCTCTGTTTACACGCATCCGAAAAGTAAAGTACAGAAACCCAATTCGAAACCGAAACCGAAACCGAAACCCGAAAAGCGGGGAAGGCAGGCGCAGTCGGTAGACTCCGCCGCGTGTGAAGCAGAAACTAGAAACTCACGCAACGAGAGTCACGTACGCACTTGAGGGCCGGCAGATGTTACCCCTACCCTTCCTTTCCAAGACCCCACCACCCCACCCACTGTCCACCCAAGCCCCCTCGGGGGAGAACGGTCGCCCTTTGAAGTTCTCCTTACGGAAGCGCTTTCAGGCGAACCGATCACGATCTCTATCTAGCATTTCGATTGAAGTCCAGAAGAGACTTCTTCGGGCACAGTGACTTCCCAGTCTTGATGGGGAAGTCCTCACCACCTGTCTGTGGGGGGATTACGGCGAAAGCAGACACGATGACTAAGTTCCAGTAAGCACATATTATAGCCAGATGCGGTTAAGGTAATAGCACTAATGACAGCTATAGTCTGGGGAAAATCTATCGCATTTCACAGGGAAATTTCATGCTCAAAAGTTAAGGCGGCTATATGTAGTATTACCCATATAGATAGGCCCACACCTGAGGGCATCCATCAAGGGGATTACCCCAGGATTTATGTGTGTGCTACCCAGGAACCAAGGCGCCCTCAGAGAACTTCCGAACTAGGGATCGTATCGTATCGGATCGGTTGGAGTGGGGCCTGAGTTATCAGCCGGCTTCTAATCATGCGGAACTGTCCCTCTTTTTTCTTTTTTCTGTAGATTTTCTTTCCCACGTCTGTGGGTTGGAAACTTTCCATGCCCCTAGAATTTCATTCAGATGGAAGATAATGTTGCGTGAAAAGAATTAGGAGAAAGAAGAAAAAGAAAAAGAATACATATACATATACATATACATATACATATACATCTTTATTTTTCTTTTTATTTTTTATTTATTAATATATAGGTTTAAAATACTTCAAAATAAATAAATGGACACTAATCTCTACAATCCAGAGTTAATACTGTTTTTCTTAAAGATCTTTTATATGTTAATTAAATAACAAAAAAAAAGGGATTTAAGTTTTAAATTTTAAATTATAAATTGGTAATTTAGTTAAAAAACAAATTAGAGGATTTCAGTTTTTACATATTTTTTAAATTAAATTCTAATTTGTTGCCAGAAATAATATTATAAATGATATTATACAATATTTAATCAATTTAAATACAAGTTATTCGCTGTAAATATTTGCGTTTCACTAGAATTCCCAAAGGGTTCTAGCTTTAAACGGTTGATGATTAATGAATGGCTTAACTCCTATGCATTTTGCAAGATTTTCTTAATAAACAGATAGCCTTTAGAGCTTATAAACTAATAATATTCAATTTTATAAAGCCTTTCTAATTGTTTAAATTGTAATAAATTGCTTAAAATCCAAATTGTATGACTACCAACCCAAATCAAGAATATAAATTTAGAGGAAAGTTTCATGATGTATTTTCCCAACTTTCGCCCAAAGCAGAACCTGGAAAACTGTATCAAAAGAAAGGAAAAACACTACAAGATCTATGGAAGAATGCCCAACGAAATTCCCGTAAGAACTTTCCACGTTTTCCGAGGAAATTCGTGGCTCATTTATCACCGAAAAAGTGTGCCTGAACAAATACAAATGTTTCCCCTCCAAAAAAATACTTAAAAAACTGGAGGAAGATTTTCAAATGGATTTCCCAACAAAACGAAAGACTCTCAAATGGAAATTGAGGAGAGGCGGATGGGGGATTTTCCCAAATGACATGATGCACGGCACGCACTACAAAATCGAAGAAAGAAACTCTGGAATTTGGAAAACCAACCTCACACACACATGCGGAGGCTCACGCACGCATCAAAAATCAATCTGCACAATAGCTGCCTCTTCTTCTTGCCTTCGGGTTTTGTTTTTATTTCGCCCTTCGTTACGAGACCTTTTCCACGCGCGCACACAACAACAGCAACAACAGGAACCGTAAATGTTCCATTCCATTCCACTCCTCGTGCCGTCCCCCTCTCACACATAGTAGGCATGTCAGGGAACGAGAAATTTCGTTGCAAGTGAAATTGGCACGAGGCGACGCTGCAGTCGACGTCGCTGCCGCTGCCGTTGCTACAAATATTGTGAAATTCCCATTCCCCATACACACACACACACTCGCACAATTTATAATTGTTTGTTATTCTTTTGTCTCGCTCGCACACTGGTTATCGGATTTCAGAGGCAGCAGCAGCAGCCAAGAAAGAGCAAGAAGCAGAGCGAGCGAGTGGGAATACTCAAATACTACTACTACTATTGCCACCGCAATCGCGCTCTCTCCCTCTGCCGCACACTCAAGCACACCAGCACACAACGCCGCCACCCGACCATTCCATTCATGCGAACGAACGAAACGTAGTAGAAAGAGACAAAAGAGCAACAAACGAAGATGAAGCGAGCGAGGAGAGCGAGAAAAAATTATTTACGATTTATTTTGATTTTTACACAAGAGAGAGCCGAGAGCCTGCGCCGGGGGTTTTTGTGTCAGAGGGGGGTTGGGGTGCTCGAACCGAAATGGAATGGAATAATGGTACAGTTTGGCATTGGTACGCGCGGGCGCAGAGAACGAATGGAATGGCGGTGGTGCAGCTAAGAGAGTGAGTGCCAGAATGAACATGTGGAACCTGAGTTCATCCACTCTCTTGGTTCGTTCCCACACCGTTCCTATGGCGCAGTTGGTGCTCTCTTAGTTTTTTCGCGTTTGTTTTTATGCACTCACTTTCGTAATAATCATCAATGCAGAGCACGCTCTCGCGCTCTCTTGGTTTTTCCGCTCTCCGCACTGCGCTGCGCTCTCGCTCTGTTTTTGCTGGCTCTGCGTCGCTCCCCACACTAGTTCGTAACAAACTGCTTCTTCTTGTTGTAAACTGTACGTACGTTTTATGTGTTGTCTTGCCCTCTCTCTGCTGGCTTCTCTGTCTCTTTCACTCTGAGTGAATGTGTCTGCTTGGCTGTAAATTGTAAATGGTAAATTGATCACAACAACTGTGTGTATTTCCCATTTATGTTTGCATTTATGCTTCCTTCTTCCTCCTCCCGTTCTCCCGTTCTTTGCTTGCTCCACATATACTCGCACTCATACCTTGGCACGTTTACAAGGTGGACTGTACTGTACCTGTGAGCAAACGACCCAACGAACGTGTTTCTGCCTGTCTGTCGTCTGTCAAATGAACTAAAATCAAAATAAAAACAATACACATTTGTTCCATTTCTCCTTGTTTTCTGTTGCTCTGCGCTTTTGTTCTCTTCGCTTTCCGCCCTTCCCGCCGCCCACAACCAAGTTGAACGAACTCGTCTCTTTCCCACACCCGCCGTGTCTCAGCCTGTCCCGTTCGACCCCCTTTTCGCTGCCTCTTTATGGCCAAAGGTGCGAGATCCCGGAATCAAAATTGGACTGCTCTTCTTCTTCTGCCTCGATTGGAAACACTGTTTTTGTTTTTATTTTCAGTTTGTTTTGTTTGCTGATTACTCGACGGCTGTAATTGCTGTCACCGAAACGACGCAATAAAGGCGAAGTGGGGAGGGACAGGTGAGGGGAGGAGAGATTGGATAATCTCGTTGTTATCTATGCATGAATGTATGTATGTATGTAAATACATATTTATTCAAATAATACCCACTATGACCACTATAAAAATCGAAATTCCGGCATTCGAAGAGATCCAAAATGTTTAATATTAAAACTTCCACTTCTTAAATATTTGTATTTAATGCAGAACTCTTCAAGCCCGTTTAAAAGTAGGATCCATAATTATTATGATACAAGTTGCAATCACAAATTTAATATCTAATTATACTATTAATCATACATTAATAATCCTAAATGGTACAGTTGGCTTCATACCAAGTCTCCAAAATGAGAATAAAATTTGAAAATGTGTTCGCGTTCGAAATGAGCTGAAACTAGAATATAATAACCGCAAATAATAATAAATCTGCGCTAATAATTCCCAATTAGAGCCATATACGGAAGCCAGATGCCCGAAAACCACTAAAATCTAAGCGACATCACAGAACCATAACCATGGAAATGAAAATGTAAATGGAAATGAGTAAAAGTAAGTCATAAAAGGCTAACCCCGCCGGCGGTGGCCTCAACTTTTATTTTATTATAAACAAAATCGTTTCGAATATTTATCGGAGACAACAACAAATCAATCAACCCCTGGCGGCGAACGAGCTCGTAAAGCAGAAACGAAGTGTGCGTGTCTGTGCGTGTGGAGGTTGGCTTGGAAAAACGTGGAAAGCGGGGGAAATGGAAAGTGGATTCGGGTGGAATCCGCGGGGGTTTCTCTTCTATGGTTTCCACCTGCCCTGAAACGGGGTCAAACAATCAGCAGAAGCGGCACTGAAATTTGTTTGGGTTTCTCCGACGGCGGCTCAGATCCTCTTTCCATGTTACCGCTACAGCCGTCCTGCTCTCGCCTTCTTAGCTGGAAAGACATACAGAGAGCCGGCGAGATCCCCCTGGAAATCCGCATTCACATCCGATCCGCAGCGGACTCCGCATCATGACAGGTTCGCGTGCTCGGTGCAAAGTCCAGCTCTGGCTCAAAGCACTCGCTTGTAACGGACCGACTACAGCCGCTCTCTGTCTCTGTCTCTGCGATGCTCTCAGTCGAGGGAGGGTATCATCTTTTCGGGGAGGGCCTTGACTAGAGATTTTATTCCCATTGATTAGGGACAAAGCACAAATACCAAGTCTCCATATTGTCAGGGACAAGCACTGAAGTCTACAAAAATCAAGGGTGCTCCGAGCCTGACTTGCGGTGCCCGAGCTTTATAGCAGGTTAAAATTATATAATTACATAAATAGTAAAGAAACTAAAGCGATACTCTTTACTATTTCATTCAAAAAAACAAACCAAAAAATGCCTCAATTAAATTTGGAGTCTATTTGATTTAATTGTTTAATTAAACTTAGGCTACGATCACTAGAAAAGGGTATTCAGGCTGTCGACTCCAGCATCCAAAGTGCGCCTCCAATGTTTATTTATCTTTCAGCTTCAGTTTCAAAAGTTGGCTTGCAGTTCAGTTCATTTCGCTGGTTTGCCTTTTTTGCGTTTGTTTGTGTTTTGGCGTCTTTGTTTTTGGTTTTTTTTGCACATTGCATAACTGTTCATTAGCGAAGGCCGTTAACAACAATAGCAGGCAGACACAGCCACAACAGCAGCAGAATTAAAAACAACAAAAAGTTGCCAAAGCACGTCGCACGAAATACACAAAACACACAAGCTGCTCGAAAATTTCCAATGCCAAATTGTTTACGACTCTTTTTATATAATTTATTTATTTCTGCGCTCTTTTGTTGGAAATTTCTAGTTCATTAAGCAAATGTTAAGAAAAAGCCAAAGCAAACAGTCAAGAGGCCAAATCAATTCTAGCTAAACACCAATTCCTTAACTAAATAACTAAGCAAAAAGGTAATAAAAGAACTCAGAGCAGATTAATGTATTAATAAATAAGAAACAATAATATTAATAGACAACAAACGATCTAGGCAAGGTCCTTATAGGATCTAACGGACATACGGACATGGCTAGATCTACTTGCCTGATGATACTCGGTCGAAGACCCTTTTAGCTGCCTGTTAGACAACATTTTCTGTTGACACTATGTTGGAGTAACCTTGAACCCTATGGCTAATATATTCCAGTCTCCATATATCCTAACATTATTGAAGTCAACCGTCGCAATAATGAAACGATAAATACTAACTAATGCACTAAGTGCTGATGAAAATTCCCAGATGTGTGCAAACACAAAACCCGTTGACAAATTCACAGAAAATCGCAGAGTAAAAAACGAACTTTGCATGGCTAATGAGAAAAGCGGTACGGAGGGCTAGAGGGGGGATTCCCAACAGCTGGCGCTTAAATTGCACTCGTCGCCCATTGCTGCGATTTAAGTAAGTATTTTAATTATACAATATTTACCTTGAGCTGCACTTCAATCGGAATTGAAGACTTGTTGTCTACGATTTAATGCAATGTCGGTCTGTATCGGTTAATAATTACGTAGAATTCATGTATATTCAAAGACTATAGTCGAGATAAGGTAGTAATTTCACTAGTCGATATAAGAAGTAATCGAATCTACATATGCTATTGAATAATGCAGAAATAAATGTGGTGGAAAATAACCCGAATCCAGCCCAAACTCCTTATAATGATCTAACCTAATTGATACCCTTCGAGTTCCATTTCATAGATCATAGATCATAGTTTATAATAATTATACCATCACTATTATGTATATTTCACTATTAGCCTGCATCCTCCTTATATTTTTGGTTTATTTTTAGAGAAGTCACAATGAATTTTCTCAGGAATGATCTTTAGAGGAATGGATCTTGTACCAGATATTCCTCTGGTGATCGTCGGCGGCTCTGGCTTTGTCATCTATTGAAACTTCCGGGTTTCTAAAACCGTTTCCCCAAACCAAAACTGACACCCAGTGACAGTTGGGAATGCCAGAGGCCGGGCTGCGGCGTATTAAGTAGTACCTTCTGTGCGACGATTTCCACCTAAAAACAAACAAATACCAAAAATATGACGATGCTAAATGCCTAAAAGTGCATGTCCCCCGAAGAGCTCCCTGTTTGCCCCACTTTCCCATCCACAGTGTCGGCCTGTGCGGCCTCCGCCGCTGCTTGGCACTCTTGTCACGTCTGTCATTGGGCTGAGTCGAAGCGCAAACGATGACAAATTACTTAGAAAATGCAACAAAGTTGCAGTGTGCGAGGGGTGGGCACAAGGACAGGGGCGCCCAGAGCGGAGGGGCATGGTTAAAGATGGTCCGCAAATTCAATTTCCGCAAAAATCTCGCCCTCGAACAATTGCAACTGTTGCACAAAGCCACAAGTAAGCCATCGCTGCCCGCCTCATCCTCTAGAGACACTTGGAGAAAAAGCTATTACATATGCCAAAAAACTTTAGGAGCGGTTTCAAGTTTAAATTAAATCAGTTCTGCTTATTGATAGATTGGGGTATTAAATGAGACAAGAATATGTTAAGGTGAAGTACCTATTCCCCTACCTAACTCAGATAGGGAATTATAAGCTCATACCTGGAAAAACCTGTTATTCAATTTTGTTTTATAATATCTGACATTGTATAAAATGTTGTTACGTAATATCTGAAGTTAATTATAAAATATTTGTGGAATTTACTTAATGTAAAACCATTTTCTTAGCAACATATTTATGCCAGTATTTTTTCTGAGTGCACTCATTCACTGCGTCTTCCCCGACGTTTCTGGCATTTCTTCCTCCATTTTGGGGCTTCTGTGTTAATTGCTGTCACATGACAGGCGACAAGCAAAAGGATGTGCCAAGTGTAAAGTGGATCAGGGGTGGTGCCCCCACTACCCCCTGCAAAGCGGGGGGTTGTTGGGGGAGGTCAGGGCAGATGCGTTGGATCCCCCGACCCTTCTTCCCCTGCCTTTATTCCTTTTTGGCCTTTTTTGGGCCATTCCCGTTGATGATTCAATTTCGGGGCAAGTGCAATCTGTCAAGAAGGGGTCCTGTGCTGTGGAGGAGCGGGGATGGAAGAGTGCTGCCCTTGCAGCCCCTTACCCCTTGTCATAAGTGATTTGTTCAAAGTGTTTGCCTCTGCGAATTTCCTGGCGCGCTTTTCCTTGGCTTGCTTTTTTCCATTTTCTTTTGCGTTGCGTTTTTCACTGCATTTTTTTGCTCGTTTTCTGGTGTTATGCTTTTTGTATTTATCTTTTTTCCTTTTTTTTTACATTTTGTTTGACACTTAACGGACACTTGTCAAAACGGACGGAGAGACGGACACAGTTCTCTTCTCCACTTTCCACTCTCCACTCCCAGTTAAGATTAGATAACGGAGGAAAATAGCAAGCAAAATGGGAAAAAACGAGCCACAGTAAACAACCGTTACTTTGTTGCATTTACCGCTAGCCGAGCCATCGACGTCATCGAAAACTCGGTGCTAACTTTGTCGCAAAAAATGCGATAGCAAAAAAAAACAACGAAACACACACACGCCCGCCCGAGATTATAGCAGCTTCCCTTCGCCCTCTCATTCCCGCCTTCACCCACTATCATCGGTCCATCTCTGTTGCACTTGCAGCAGGTGCAGTGCAAGACTAACGGCACACCGCAAAATGTTTACGAGCCGCAAATAAAACATGCACAAGCTTGTAGAAAAAGAAGGAATAACGGTGGCATTAAGCAGAGGGCGGGAAAGAAGCCCGGTAGGTGAGCTTAATGCTAAATGCTTCATTCTCCGTTTGGGGTTAAGTTATTTTATTGATTCAAAAAGTAAATCCTTCTAAAAAAGATATTAGTAACGAAAGCTCTCTGTTGCCTCTGAGATTTAGGAGGACAAACGGACAGACGGACGTGATGATGATCATGAATAAATATACATACATATTATAAATAAAGATATATAGTAAATATATAATAGGGGGATACCCCTTCCTTGAGACATTTTCCATTCAGATAATTGGGTCTTCACACAAAGTTCAGATCTTATTCAGGACCTAATCTACCCCACTTTACGACCTATTATTCCGTGAGTCACATGCACTCCACCCGTATCGTAAACTTACGGTTCGAATCACACTCAAATTACATATAGCGCTGGCGCCTGTGCAGTTTTTTTACAGGTGAGTGTATTGTATTGGCGCAAAAGATGGCAAAAGTGACGGTGAAATGTGCAGTGCCGTAAATAGCTCCGGCTCAGTGTCCACTCGAGACGCCTTGGGTACTTGAAAAGTCTACACGCGCCGACATTTGGCCTAGACCCCGTGGTCGTCGCCACCCCTCCTGCGGGGCGAAGGTACTACGGTTTTTAAACGCTTCCCCCTAACCGCCCGGCCGCCAAACCGCCCCCACCTGATTACACACGCGCCTCGCTTTTCATTTACGAGCAGAAAACTAAAACTTACAATAAAAAACGTGGCAAAAACAAAAACAACGGAATTACGATAATGGCAAATGGCGAGTGGAAGTCGTGGGGGAAGGGAAGTGGCAGGGGAAAGCGGAAGAAGAGGTTACACAGTGAAAAAACAAAGCAACAAAAAGCTTTGAAGTATGTTTCACCTGTCTGTCTGTTTCACCTTAATAGCTTAATTCAACGCTTGTTTGTTTTTTACATAAATTACTTCCTTTATTTAAAATACTTACGCTTTTGGGATTTTATAAAGGTTCTCTTTAAATGTAAAATTAATAACAGTTTGAGTTTTTTAAAATCACTTATGATTTCAAATATACCTCATCCTTTCCTTAAAGACCCTATTAAAAATATAGTCATTAAGAGTTTTTTTTTCAAGAAAATCACTCAAAATACAAAACATACACAAGACTCTAAGGACCTTCTTTGTTGCTATGCTCCGAGTTCGATACTTGGTGCCCGACCCTGTCTTATTAAAAGTCAATATAACATTTTCCAATCCCAAGTTGTACGTATTTCCCTGATCCCCATTTTAATCGAGTTTCTTCGACTGTAACGCAGATAGATAGGGGGAATTGAGACCTACTTCTGTGTGCCTGAGCGGGCACCTATTGTTTTTGTAGTTTTACGTTTACTACAAAGTAAATGTCAAGTGCGAATCAACACACACAAACCGCCGATAGTTGGTGTGTGTGGCTGGGAATGGGGCAGGGCGCGTGTGTGAGAGCATGGTAAAATGGCCTTGGGAACGTTTGTTAACCTCATTTTGATAAAGTAACAACAACAGCAGCAGCGGAATGGCCAGGAAAAAAGCAAAATATAAATAAAAATCGTTGCTTGGCACGCCAGCAGCTAGAGGGGCGGGGGTACGTATGTAAGGGGGGTGGCGAGTATGTAAACCAGGAAAACATGAAAAGTATTCACATTGCTCTCTGTGTGTGGGGCACAGTGTCAGTTAATATTTAATAAAGAAACCAGAACGACTAGAAGAACAAGGAGGGCGGGAAGCTGAGCGAAAAAGAGGGGGCGGGGGGGAATTGTGTAAACAAACAATAAAGGCGGCAAGGAAAGGTTAATGGACCCCCGATTATTTCATACCCTGATGAAATAACTACTCGATAAACTATTGCTTTGTTTACAAGATTTGCGGAAATATCGTCGATGAACTACTGATAGAAATGAGGCATCTATCGATATAATCGAATTCTCTAATAGAGATGGCATATGCGAGGGAATAAAGTAAAGATACTTAAATATTGCAAATATTAAATAATAAATCACACAAAATATTACTAATAGCTTTAACTAAACCTCTTCTAAATAAATAGTATCCACTAAAAGCGTCTTACGAAAAAGATAATGCCTTTTAAAATCTTCCAGTGCTGAGTGTATTTACCTTCCCAGTGGGAAAGTTGTGCAACCCAACTGCCTTAGGGTATCCAAATAGTTCGGCATGTGACTGAATCCACCAGGAACTATTTGAATCGCAGTAAAAGCATTGATCTCACACGCATGGGAGGGGGTTCCCGGACTCTAATTATAAATATGCTAATAATGCGGGGTGTGTTCTAGGTAGCTCCTGGCAAATACGCAAGATCACTTGGCTTTGGGTTACGGAAGTCATAAGCTATTAGCCATTCTATATTCTTTACCTGGTGACACAACTTTCGTTCTGGGATCGGTGGACCTTAGCTTTATTATGCCATCGATAGGCAAACCGCTCGACGCATAAATAAATTACGTATACGCCGTGATAACCGAACAAGGTTGTTGTTTTCGAAACGATTTATGGGGGAACCCTCCACAGAGAGAAGGTGTGAAGTCTTAAGTGTTATTGAATAATAAAAAATAGCCAATGCAAATGCAGTGTCAAAATAAATCAATGCCGAATCAATGACAAATGGGTTGATGCATTAACGATTTTAATATATTCTAAACATTTCTTTTATTTAGTTTCGTTTCTGGGACCCGCGCAAATCCCATTTGCGAATGGCGCCGTCAAAATTGGTTGTGTGTTTCTGCTGTTATGGCCAAGTTTAATGACTCGGCGAGTTGGCTAGGCCGCGGGGTTAATTGGATGGGCGGCGGTGGCGGTGGTTGAGTGACCCCAGAACAGGCCCCCATTTCTGGAGGGAAGTGGCACTCTCCTCCCCGGCATATTATTCCCTCGCCTCGATCGCTCGGTTGAACGCACTGCCTGCTCCTCGACACCCGAAAAAGGGGGGTCGGAATGCCTAAGCCAAAACAAAGGCCAAAAATCCAGAAACGTGGAGGAGAAACGTGCGAAATAAAAAGCGAAAATTGTCTGCTTCTAGAACAAAAACACACAACGAAAACAAACCGTGAGTAAGGTTCTCAGCGCGCCAAGTGGAGGGTTAATGACACCTTCGGGCAGCAACAAAAACATCAGCTAAAACTTCCACATAAAAAAGCTGAAAATCAACAACAAATTACACGCAAAATCCACTGCCTTGCTCTCGCTCTATCCCTCTATTTGTTACACTATTTCCCTCGCACAATCTTTTTCGACATTTTGGCAATGTCATTAACATTTCGAGCACACGAGCTGCCGAGGAGCGTTCTGCCGTCTCTCTCGAGCACAAGGCACCCCTCTTCTAGCAGCCCCTAGAAGCCGGGGAACCTGTTCCATGGACAGCATCGATGGGCAATCACCAAGCTTCGGCAGCCCAGAGTCGATGGCCTCCACCATCCCTTCTAGGAGAACGTCCCTGGCATCGTTCATAAGCTGCAAGTGGCTGCAATACGAAATGGCTATATATCAGACTCAGTCTGATTCCAAGTCAGTCTTTACAGATGCTCTACAGGGGATTACTAGGGGTATTTTCTAGTTAGTGAGCTTGATAGCTTAGGATGGCTAGCTTAGGTATTCGGAATTCTGCAACGTTAAATTGTGTTATCGATATTTTCTATTTTTTAAGTGATTTCTATTTATAAGTGATCGATAAATAAGGTAAATATCGATAACACAATTTTTCCTTGCAGAATTCCCTTTGAATACTAATTTCTAATAACTTAAAGATACAAGGAATAGGACACTAGCTATCACTTTTGGTATTTGGATCATTTTTGAACACAATTAAGATATACAGAGCGTTTTAAAGTGATTAATCCTTCGTTTTATCGATCTTGTAATGAGGGAGGTAACTATTTCGATACTTTATATATAGATTATAATAAATAAAATCGTTAGTCAAGAGTTAAGTTATAGTTCTTCCAGATTGCTTTCATAGTGAAGTAACCTTTACGGACAGGGTATATCTCCAACATAGGCCAAAGTACGCTTTATTTCTTATGCTTTTTTTGCTCACTTGTGTTGTTGCCATTTCGGCTTGGTATTATCTATTTTGGCAATGCCCGCTGCTGTCTCTTCTGCCCCCATTTAGCCCCCGCCCAGCCCAGCTCGCCTTTCCGATATTCTCGCATGTTCCACTTTTAACTGGGCTATTGCGACTTAAGCTGAAAAAACTAGGAAGAAGAATGTTGTTGAATCAGAAGCTGAAGCAGAAGCAGAAGCAGAAGCCACAGCAAAAAGAACCCAAACTTTTTCAAGTTTTATTGAACTTTGGCGGGTTCCACCGCCGCCACACCACACACATTACTTTTGCGCTGATATTGCGAAATATATTTAAATTCCGTCTTGTCTCCGCTTCTCTTTTGGCTTCTTCTGTAATGAAAAGCGCCAACAAGCTAATGATGAAATATCTGACGGACTGCGCAGTTCCCATATCTGCTATGTATATATATCTGGCGTGGTAGTGCTCTTTTTTGGGCCAACATCCCTGTACTGACCATCCCTGACTACCAGAAACTGGCAATATATTATATATAATACAATATTGTTGAATCTGAGTCTGAGGCGGAGTAAGCCATTGCTTAAAGGTGCCACAGGGCGTATGCGTAATATTGCCAGCATTAGGCCATTGACTCTGGGCCTTTTCAGGCCCATAAACAGAAATGTCGTCAACGGGGCGTATGAAATTTCGCTGGAAAAAGGCAAAGCAAAGCAAACTGGAGTCTATCTCGGGGAGTGCGTCATTTTAGCAAGAATTTTATGAGCTCAGAGTTTAAGAATCGCGGCGTGCGTTCGAACAGGGAGAGATTCCGTAAAGGTGTTGATCACAGGGCCTGCAGGTGATCGCTTTTATTGATCGATAGAGTTATATGGATCCAAAGTTTACAACAGTTTTATAGAGAAGCGTAAACTGGAATGTGTTATTAACTTTAGTTGCTGAGAAGTGAGATTGCTGGGTAATTAGCCAATTAATATTAAGCAGTTCACAGTAATAATATATATTGGCATAGTCGAATATATATAGTTTGATTTTATCTAGCTGGTCACTGTTCCTAATTAGCCAAATGATTTCAAGAGGAACCTCAATTTTAGTGAATGATTACATGCTCTTAATGGCTCTATTGAACTATCTCACGAACTGTATCTAATGTCAATAGCCTGGCAATGATTTTTACCTCCTAAACTTGGATCGTCTGGCTCTCTGTACTCTCCAAACCGATCCACGATCATGTGAGGGCCACGGGCTCTCGGTTGGTCATGAGTGCGAAGTGACTCAATTCGATGATTAGCAATTGCCCAGGAAAGGCCCAAAATAAAGCACTTTCGCTGAACGAAGAAATTCCCCCCATTTGCTGGCGCCGAATGTACGAACGAGTGCGATCCCATGATCGATTCGATTTCACAACTTTTATCTGCGACTAAAAATATTTTTACACAAAGGTCAACTCTATTTGCGGGACCTAAAAATAGATATAGCGCCGTGCCGATATCTTTGCCACTGATTATCGCCCCTATTTTCAGCCACCCCCGCCGTGGGAATGACGCTCACGGCAGTTGTTTTTGGGTATTACCGGCCGGTCAGCCAACGAAAGCAAAAATCGCCGCCGCGAAAAATCAGTTAACAGAGCTATAAACAAACGGATATTGCTGTTTGTTGTTTACGACTTGTGATTAACACTTTGTCGCCGCTGTCGCCGCTGCCGATCGGGCCCCGAATTCAGGGAAATCATCGCACCGCAGTCCGGAGTTCGGACAAAGCGCGTGCCGTGCTCCGGCGTAGTGCCTCGAAAGTTTTCATCACAATTCGCACTCGGCCTCTAATCAAGTTGTTTGCCCAATAGTTCCTCACACACGTAATTAACGCGACAGGGCGGAGAATGAAAAACAAATAAACAAAAGAGCCCAGAACAGCGCAGCACTCACAAACTGCCCCATCATGTTTGGGTTGAAGACCGACTTAACCCTCTAATTCGGGGGTTGGCAGTGACTCGAGCTTGACACTAAAAAGTAGAAATAGGGTATAGACTAGAGTTACTCAAACGAGATATTAACTTGCAACGGATACTGGTGATAGATATAAATCACAAGGATTCGGCAATTGTGCTGCTAGAATGCATAACTATAATCAATATTGGGGATGAATGCCCAATGGCTCATAACTTTGGTTAAGTAAGAAACGTTAAGGAATTAAGATCCCATCTACTAGTGATATTGGTGATAGATATAGGCTCTGTGCTTAATCATTATTTGGGATGAATGCACAATGGCTCATAACTTTAGACAAGTAACAAACCTTAAGACACTCAAGTCTAGTCTACTGGTGATACTGATGATGGATATAGGCTATGTGATTAATCATTATTTGAGATGAATGCACAATGGCTCATAGGGTGGTGGGAGGTGGTTCTTGTTGTTAACTTTAGTTAGTCAAGAAATCTTAAGGAATTAAAGTCCAATTTACTATCTACTAGTTATACTGGGGATATAAGCTCTGTGTGTAATCATTATTTGGGATGAATGCACAATGGCGCATAACTTTACTTAATTTAGAAACCTTAAGGAATGAAAGGCTAATCTAGTGGTGATACTGGAGATACATATGGGCTCTCTATCCCCAAGGATTCGGTAAAAGCGAATGTGCTGCTAGAATACATAAATCATTATTTAAGATGAATGCACAATGGCTCATATTTTAGCTTTGAAAGCGGTTATTGTTATTAACTTTAGTTATCAAAGAACCTTGAGGAATTAAAGTCGAATCTAGGGCACCTTGCTAGTCGATTCCAGTGAACTGTTTGCTTATTTTGCTCTGTTTTGATTTTACTTTATTGGGGTGCGAAGAGTTTGAGGATCGCTAAAAAAAAAATCACACTACAAAGTGTCGCTTGTAAAAAACAATTTTCAATGATTTTTATTTTTGTTAGTTTTCATTAAATGCGGCTGATATTTCGCTTTGTTTTGTGTTTTTTTTTTGGTTTTTTTTTCGCACTTTCAGTCGGGGGAACTTTTGCCAAGTGATTTTTGTGGCGGACTTCTGGGAATTTTCGGCTGTTGTGTCGCCGCTGTTCGTGCAATAAATAAGCAAATTTGCATTCAGCTCAAATACAAGAAAAAAACAAATGCATAAATAAATGAAAGCAATTCCAAAAATTTCGCACACGACCTCAATGAGTCACGATAAAAATAAATAAAAAGAGTGAACGGACACCTCATCACAAAACAGCATTTTCCTCCCTGCCCGAGTCTCCCTGCTCAAAATCTGAAAATAAATGTTGAGTCGAGGCGCGAAATTTGCAAGAAAGCAGCAACACTTTGAAATGTTTTGTAAACAAATATGTTAACAGAAAAAAAGAGAAGGAACAATTAAATTGCCGTCGAGCAAGTTCGGAATTCCCTTTCTCCGCTGTTGTTGTTGTCTCGATTTAATTACAAAATATATTGGCCATAATAAATTTGGCTTCAGTTTTGGCGAATTTCGATTTTGGGGCGAGGCACCGCACCGCGCAGGCGAAGGCAAAGGCGTGAGAGGACCTTTCCCAAGTATTTATGGGATTGGTTTTGTGACTTGAATCGACTCGGCGGCGTAGGTTCGTTGAACTCTACTTGATTTCTTCTCTCAGTGTGAATAATCTAAGGGTGCATTGTATAGTATTTGAGGCTTGAATAATTCAGGAATATTAACATATATAGAGAACATTTTCTAGAATTAAGCATATTTATCTGTGGGTCAAACAGAGAGATATAAATAGTTGTGATGGTATTTCAATAAGATATATTTAATTTTTTGCGCGAAATTCCTTGAGTTTGGCAAATTAATCGACCAAAGCCTACTCGGAGAAAATAAAGTATAAATAGTTTGTGATGATATTTGCAAAACATTTATTTCTGTGTTATTTTTAATAGACTGTTTTGAATCTGATACACGTATAAATCTATAAATTATAAGATCATATATTTTGGGAATCTAAAAATATGGTGTTAATTATATTTTAGAGTATATAAATGAGTGACATTTCATCAATAAACCATTCGTTCTCCTTGGCTTTCCAGGTAGAACCAGAAATGTCTCTTCCTTTTACATTTAGTTGCTGAAATTTCTTAGACTTTTCTATCTAGGTTTCCCCGAATTTCCCACAAGTGATGGCTTGCTGCGTGAAAAGAGTTTCCCTAGATTTTCAGTCCTTCCTGCATATAATTTTCCTCTGGCAATCGCCCGCTGTGTCAGCACTCGACCTCGTTGGCTTACCGATCCTCACCTGCCTGAGCTCTCTGCTGAGGGTCCTCCTCCTCCTGCGGCTCCTTATTTTCCCTTCCTTAACGCGGAGTCCTCGTCCCAACAGCTCATTATCGTGCAAAACAATGCCCTGCCAAATCCCTCGCTCCCTCTGATCCTCTGATCCTCGCAAACACACTTAATGGCAGGCAGGCAGGCCGGCCAAGGCGAAATGCATTTATCCTTGCCAGGTAAGTAGGAATAAGCAGCCAGGAGTAGGGACAGATGCGGTGAAGAAGCAAACAAAACCGACGGCAGGTGCGCGAAATTTCGTGTTGCGAAATCGAGGACAACAAATCGAAATGGGGTTCCTCAACTGCCGCGCAGGACTCGCTCCGAGTCCATGTAATTTGCCCGCTCTCAAGGAGGGGGCCAGGAGCAGCAGCTGCCATCTGTTCCTTTGATTGTCTGAATGTTAAATGTTGAATGCAGCAGCGGCAGCGGCAGCGGCAGCAACACGTGGCAGGTGGTGGCAGAGGGCTGACGGAGTGCAGCTGCCATCGGCGGTTGTCCCTGTGCCTCGCGGGGATATTGGGATACTCTATCCGCATTATTTTCATTACCTAATAAGCCTTACTTAGGTTTTATGATATTTCCTATATTTTATTTACTATTATATATATTATTCTAATTGTTGACTTCCTTTAAACTGGTAATTATATTACCTTAAAAACCTTTTGCAAGTTTTATGATATTTCTTAAATTTTATTTTCTATCATTTATATTATTTGGCTTTCTATAAACTGCTAATTATATTAACTAAAAAAACCTTTTTGCAAGTTTTATGATATTTCTTATATTTTATTTTCTGTTATTTCTATTATTTGACTTTCAATAAACTGCCTAAAAAATCCTTTTGAAGGTTTTATGATATTTCTTATATTTTAAGATTTTATTAAATTTATTATTTCAATTGTTGACTTCCTTTAAACTGGTAATAATATTTCCTAATAAGTCTTTTCTATGTTTAAAGGTATTTTTTATATTTTATTTTCTATTATTTCTAGTATTTGACTTCCTATAAACTGTTATTAGATAAATTGTTAATTTAAATAATGTAGTTCTTATGTTTTTTATTCAGAAATATGGAAAGTTTTAAGTATTTTAGATAAATGTTCGATTATTAAGATTCTTTGTTAGGCTTACAAGGCAAACTCAATGTGAACCGCTTACTTTAATAATGTATATTAATTAATAATAATAAATAAGACTCTTTGTTAAGCTTACCAGGCAAATTAAATGTTATTTCAGTGATACTCTTACTTTAATAGTATATACTAAATGAAGAAAGAAATAAAAAAGCAAATAAAAAGGTAATAAAGTTAATTTTATATTCTATTCTCCAGGGTATTTAATGGTCTCTTACTGCTGGTTTTATTTACCTTTTGTTTGGCCTCTGGAGCTGTGGCAGCTGCCTAAAAGGCCAGCGCTTTGCCAATTACGGAGTCGAGAACAAGGATCAAAAATCGAGGATCGGGATCGGGATCGGGATCGGAATAGAGGTTCGGGGATAGCACCTGTCCCTTTGTTGGGGTCGTCTCTTTGTGTTTTTTTCTTTTGCTGAGTAAAAGACCTGACTCGTGTTAATTTTTAACGCGCTCTAGTTTCGTGGTCGGTCATAAATTCTTCTAATTAGCGAACGCTAAATTAATGCTATGCGGCCACAAAAATATATAATTGATTCGCTCGCTGGATGGCTGGATTTACTGCCCCCCTCGAATGTTGCACTCACAGTGGCGTTGCAACAGTGCGGCAAGCAGCCAGTTGCCACGCTGCCACGGAGCTTCCGCATTCCCAATTAATAAGTCACTCGAGTCGAGTCGAAAATACACAATAAACAACAATTGAGCAGAGATTCGAGCCGGGGGGCGGGCGGGAGAGAGCTGGGATGATGGGAAATTTCTCTGCTGATCTCTTGGCTCCATCTCGGAGCACGATCGGGGAGGAGGAAGTCTGCAATTTCCCACTCATAGACTGGAGATGGCATCTATGAGGGATGTGTGCATGCCAATTGGCATGGCATCCTGTCAGCTTTAATTAGTTTCGAGTTTAAAGCCAACTTGATTCATATTTACGCCTTGAAGAGACTCTAGACTAAGGCTAGTAGTAAGAAAGCTTGTTAAATGTATAATGTATATATTACAACCCCTGGCTCTATATTTCATCATGTCACTCACCCGTCTGACCCCGCTTAATGTCCCTAAACAATGTTACCCCCTGTAGCCACCCGTTTAAGGCCCACTCACACATGTCCTTCTCGAATTTCACTCACCGACCCCTCCCCCTCCCAAGCAGTTCATTGCCACCGCTGGCCATTTCCCATTTCAGAAATGTGTCACCTTCAACTGCAACAATATATATTCACTTCCTCCGCGGAGGTGACTCAACGCTATGTGTTGTGCTTAAATGCGAATACAATTTCAGTGATTCTGCTGGTCCGTCCGCCCACGGGGAAAACAATCCAAACAATTCATCAATTGGCGGGCAGAATTCGCGACAAACGTCACGGAAAGTCAAACAATTTGTACCTGCTAAAAACCATGTGACTGTGAGAAAAACAAACTATAGCTGAAAAACCCCCAAAGAGCCAAGTGACGCCAGTGACGCCAGCGACGCCAGCGACGCAGGCGGGTGACAATTCCCAGAGACGATTGCCTAAAAAGGCCGAGCCAAAATGGGTCGCTGAGAGTGATTTAGTTGGCCCAAAGTTTGGCCATAAAAAACGGCCAAGTAATGTTAATAATTTCGGCCGGCTTCTCAACACCTCGCCTGCTCCCCTCCATCATTGAAGTGTTGGAATGAATGAATTATGCGAATGCCTTGTGAATGCTTATGAATATTTCGCTCACGCGCCTGCCAACAGCAATCACTCATTTGAGTTGTCTCCCCCCCTAAGCCAGACAACCTTACCCCACTTCCCTGCCTGCTGGTCCGGCTGCCTGTCTTATCCGGAAAACATGTCATCATGGTTTTCCCTCTCGCCATCAAGTCAATTAGTTGTGATGCTCACACCCCGACGACATACACTGCCAAAAAAGGGTATATAGCTCTTTTTAAGGGGCTTCTTAAAGGGTCTAATAATACTGGGAATTCTTCTCTATATATAGCCTGAAGTACCTCTTGAGACTTGATAAGTAAACTCGAATTATTCATATGAAGAAAGGTTGTCTCTTACCACCTTTTTAAAGAGATAATTCTTTTTCTTATCAACATGCAAGCTTGTAATAATAATTTAAATATTAATAAGTAACAGAAGGGGTAATGGTATATATATATATCACCGATTTTGTACCCCCTCAAAGGGCATTCCTGGTCCCATATACTTTCCCCCAAGAGTATCTGTCTTCCTTGTTTGTTTTCATGCGGGATCGACGCCCAATGTAGGCCAACAATGACGCACAGAGTCCTCAATGGACTATCGGGCCAAAAGTCGAGAGCCGGGCGGCAGGGCCCAGACCAATGACGGACTGTTTCTTTATTTGCTGTGGCGGTATTTTTATGACTGCTGCCACTGCCACGTTTTGGGTTGCATAAAGCGAATCATTGCCCCAGCGTCAGACGCATTTGCAAAAGGCAAAAAAAGCAGAGACACATTCCCCTGACAGCGTCGAAAGACGTCAAAATATTTTTAGCTGGCGCCGGAAATGCGAAAGCCTTTTTGGCCACACATTCTATATGTTCTGGCCTAAACGCTCTCCGCTGGCCTTGTTTAGCAGGGCCCCAACTCTGGGTATTTTTAGCTAATCACGCGGATAATCCCGGCCACTAAAAAGAGTCTAAAGTGCGAGTATGGATGGCGCAAACTTAAAAACAAATACAAATTCGAAATTCGAAATTCGAACAATAGGCAGGAGGAGGAGGTGGTCTCATTTGGATCTCAGATATATGGCTTTACAGCAGATCAAATTAGCTCATCGCTAAATGCCTTGGGTTAAAATTAGAACTACGCATTCGGCCCGAACATGTTTCTAGGGCTTACTGGGCATTAGGCGGAACTAATTATTTTCTAATTATTTATTTGGGAAAGTTGTGTTCTTTTTGAGGGGAAGAAAAACACGCAAAAGGGGATTAGCGTGGGCTATTTGTGTGTAGACATGGGACTTGCATGCCATTAATAGAACATCTCACATATTTATGGCTTTTTAATTAAATGAGCATATCTATGTATTAGTTCTGAAGGTAGCCAGGACTCAGCTTCAGTTGGCTTAATCAAAACCCAAGCTCAGAGCCCATAGATCCCTTTGAACCCTACCCAGTTCATTTGGAAACTCAACAGTTTCCTCTTGGCATTTCATCGGTCATTTTTCAGCCATCGTAACTGCTTCCTTCCCGCTTTTGACGCTGTTACCCATTTCCCTGCCATCGTAACCACTTCCTTCCCTTTGTTTTAAGCTCTTTCCGAACGGATCTGCCCGACTCCCTCCCGACTCCCAGCCAGTCCTCACCTCCTGCAGCCGCTTTTTGCAGTTTCCGACTCCTTCCCCTGCATTATCCCTGCCAACTCCTTACACTTCCAACTCCCAACTCCCAACTCCCAACACCCAACCGCCAACTGCTTTTGTCTTTCGATTGCTTTTTGCCGTTTTGGCTCGGACGTGAGTGGATAACGGCGATGACAGGACGGGGAACGAGGCGACAGGTCAGCTCCAGCTACAGCTCCAGCTCCAGCTCAGAAATATCGATTCCAAACTCCAGTCGGAATCGGAATCGGAATCGGAATCGGGGATAAAGGACACCGGGGCCCATAGATGAAATGAGAAAACCTAAATGACAACTCATTCGGAGTTGCAATAAGTCACCCTTCAATTTGCCTGTTCGCCGGCACAGAAAACCGACAAAAAAATGAGGAAAAGAAAAGAAAGGAAAAGAAATGGAAATGGAAGTTGGCTGTTAAAGTTTCGGCGTTGACAGCAAACAGGAAAAGCTGCTCGGGGGACGGGGCAGAATAAGTTGGGACGTGAGCTGCGTTAAGTAAAAGTAAGGCACGCAATCCAAGGGTCCTCGGACTTACTTGTATGTGGAAGGACAGATCCAGCGAGCGACTTTGGGCTATTAATTTGGAGGCAAACAACGCACGAGCCGGGAATTAGGCAGCCGACTGAGTGGATGTGGAAGTGGAAGTGGAAGTGGAAGTGGGCATGGAAATGGCACTGGCACTGGAATATGAGAGGGGGAAGCCCCGATGTCAAATTTGTGAGCAACTGCAGCCGCTGATAAGATTTATGAGTGTGTGCGAGGGCAGAAGCTTTATGACTGGAGGAGGGCCAGGACTTACCCCCGGAGCAACTACACACATCCAGGGACAGGAAGACAAAGGACCCGGGCGACGGCGACGAATGACAAATAAAAGATTTTTATTATCACATTATGCGGCAGCAGATTTCCCTCAGATGTTTGTCGCTCGCTTAGTTGTTTGCTCGCTCTTCTCGCTTTCAGCCATTTAGAGATGGGACAGTTGCTGGGCGGCTAAAGGAACTCAGGTATAATATAGTAAGGGCAGCTAGTTCTAGCAAAGCTACTGATGAGGAGGCTTGTAGTATCCAGAAGATAAAAAAGGGCTTGGCTTGTACTAAGCTGAGTAGTAAAAATACATTCAAGACATAAGGTTTTGCTTGGTATTCACTTAGTAAGAACTAAGGTAAGTTATTTGTTGGTTTCATACTAATGAAGATGGCTCCGACTTTACTAAGCTCAATTTTGACTGGATTATTTTGGTTCTTTATCAGTTAATATCCCAAATTTAAAATCCATTTCACTGACGGGGCCAAGACTTTCACAAATGGCCAAGGAACTCCTCTCAGACTTACTTTCACGAACTCACGGCTCATCACCAGCATCACCAGCATCACCAGCTCCATTCGGTGATTCCACTCGAACCTTCCTGGAGAGCCTCCTCCGGCTCGTCGCACTTCATCTTCGGCCTGGACTAGTTTACTTTGGCGCTTTTTGGTTACTTAAGCTTTCACTTGCTCCCTAGTCCCGGCCCCGCTCCAGTCCTGGTTGGGTTTAGGCCAAGTTTGGCTGCTGGTGCAGGTTGAAATTCAATTTGGCAAATGAAATTTCTGGGCGCGCACAACAAATTCGACGAGCAAGAATTCGAGGAAAATCCGCATTCAATCTTTGTCTTCTCTCTCCTCTCTCCTCTCGGCTTTTCTCCTAGATTTTTCCCGAGTTTTCCCCCATTTTCATTTACTTATTTTGGTTATTATATGGCTCACAGATCCGTCTGCTAATTAACTTAAAATAGAGGAAGGGTGTGCGCAGATAAAATCGTCCAACTGTTGCGCGATGTCGTCGCCCATTTAGGGTGGGATGTGGCCACGCATCCGACTGGTGCTCCCTGTTGGTGCCGCTGCTGCAGTTGCCCCTGTCAATTCCTCGCCAGCCATCGGGATGAAGATTGATGCCACACGCGGCGTATACTTAATATTCCTGTTGCTTCTTGGTCTGCTTCGCACGGACCTAGAACGTAGAACGTAGAACGTAGACCGTAGAACGCAGAAGGCAGAGGCCGCGGTAGATGTAGATGTAGATGTGCTATCCGGTATATAGGGCAACTCGGCGGCTCTTAATGTGCCGCTAAGCAGTGGATGCACAATTGAAATGGTCAACGGAGCGCAGTGTCTATGGCCACCGAGTGGAACCGAACGCTGGAGGAGGGAAATTAGAGAGGGAGTCGCGCCGGAGGCGGAGTTTAAATATGGAAAAAATGGCAATAAAACGATTGCAAGGCGAGCGCCAAAACGAAAGCCAAGTCCATAGACTTTTTGGCCGGGCGTCGAAGGAGGAGGAAGGGTGGAGCCGTCGATTGGGCTAAAAAGGTTTTAACTTGGCCAGGCACGGAGCACAGCCTTGGCTTTTGATTAATGTTTCAATTCGAGTGCACAAAAGTGCCCATGGAAATGAATGGAGCGAAGAGTTTAAAGTAAATGTTGACTTTAACCGGATATTAAGAAAATTAATCTTAAATCAGCAACTTTACTCATGATAAGGGTAACTGTTAGGTAAAATCTTAATAGCTTTTACTGGAACAACGTCTAGGACCGATATATTTAGAGTAGTTGCAGTGTTCTGCTTTAAAGGGAAGATAAATTTAACCGGATATTAAGAATGGTAACCGGAAACTCATGATAAAAGCACTCCTTAGAACGTTTAAGGAAAAATGTCTAATAATATAATATTTAAAGTTGACACAGTGATCGTCTTAACTGCAGATTAGGAAAGTAAGCACTAAATCAGTCAATAATAATTCCTTGTAACAGTGTCTAAGATCGATATATTTTCAGTAGTTGCTGTGATCTCCTTTAAAGGCTAGTTAACCGGAGATTAAAAATGGTAACTTGGAAAGTGGATCTTATTTATGATAAAAGCATTCCCCAGAAAGTTTAAGGAAAAACGATTTTAAATGTAATATTAAAAGTAGTTTCAGTGACCGTCTTTAAAGTAAGCGTTATATTTAACCGGAGATTAGGAAAGTTAACCCTAAATGAGTAACTTTACAATAAATTCTAGCACTTTCCAGTTTCCGAGAGACTTTTGATTGTGCCTCAAAAAGCAACACATCATGGGACATTCCCCCGCCCATTCCTGCTCCCCTGTGACAACCCCTTCTGAACATGTCTCCCCCCGCCGGCGCTGTCCATGACATCCACCTGTCAGCTGGCAATCAAGAATGTCCGAATGGCGACATTTTGGCGACTGAGAAAACTCGCAGAGTCAGTTTGGCTTCGATTTGATTTCAGTTAAGCTGACGGCTGAGTTGCCTTGCCCAGTGGCTCTGGCCCCCTGAACCCCACCTGATCCCCACCTGACGACCACCCTGCCCCCTCTCTCAGCCCCGTCTCCTGCTGCTCGCTGGCCACCAATGTAATTCATCATTCTGCTGTTGCTGCTGCTGCTGCCACTGCTGTTGTTGCTGTTGCTGCAGCAGCGTCGTGTTCGCATTCCATCCAAGGTTGCCCCCAGATCCGCCTCGACTATCGCCCTCTCGCTCTGGCCGGCCAGCAGCTGCCTCCTCGCTCTCGCTCTCGCTCACACGCCAACTTTACTTTGACAAATTGCAACTTTTCGATAAATTCGAATCATTTGTCATTGACACAAATAGCTTTCAAATTGCATAGACAACTCACACACTGATACGTACACACACACACACACACACACAGTTGCAGGCGCACATGTTGAATGAGTTGAGCGGCTGGTGAGGGGGGTGGTTGGGGGGCATTGCATTGGCGCGTGTAATTGTTGTTGCTGCAACATAGAGCAGCGTTCGCAGCGGAAATTCCAAAAACAACTAATTGCAATCTATAAAATGATCTTGTGAAAAGTGTGACCAAGTTGAAGTGTATAGTGTGGCCAAATCGCATACGTATTTGAGAAGTTTGGTGAAGTGTTAACTGTACAATGCAAAGTATATACACACACCTCTATTTCCGAAAATAAATAAATATACAATATAATATAAAATATGTATATATATATATAACAAATATGTGCAAGCATAATTAAAAAGCGATCAAAGTTTTTAAACTCGTAATCAAGCACAAAATATAGTGACACCCTTTGATTATAATATAATTATATATAATCTTAAGTTTATATATATTATAATAGGCGTTTCATTATTATAATTATAAACATAATTAAAAATAATTTTAGGTTTATAATTTGTGTATTTTTTATATATTTTTATAAAAGGACTATAACCGAATGCTATAAATTTAATTCCATTTCAGATTCCAACCAGCAATATTTCCTGATTTTATGTTCAATTCCTTAATTTTAACACCTTCAAACACAAAAATAGATTCATAGACTTTGCTATGAAGCTCTGGCCACACTATTTACCAGCATGGTTAATGCCACACTGCTTTCTCAAATATCTCGTTATTATCGCTCTGTCGCTCGCCTGCTCGCGCTGTTGGTGGCATGCCCCCAAAAGCACTTTGTTGTTGTCGTCGTTTCGTCAATTTTAATTCAACAACAACAACAATAGCCATATTAACAACAACAACCACACTGAAAACAAGCAATAACAACCTCTAGTGGCAACAACAATCGCCAAACAACAGTTGCAACCTTCCCCCATCGTGATTCACAGCCCCACCACAAACCCTCCGCGCCACAGCCGCTGCCTGCCTCTCACCTGGCCTCACCTTGCTGCCCCACCATCCCGCCCCCTATGCCCGTCCCTGTCTCGCATGCCTGGGCCAAGCCAAGTGGCCGTCCCGCTCGCACACGCCTCACAATGACCCAGTTTCAAAGCGGAATGTAAACAAATTTGACCTGGAAAAAAGAGTTTTTGTTTTGTAAACAAACCGCGACGTCGACAGCGACTGCGACTGCGACAGCGACGCAGGCAGAGGCGGCTCAAAGTGTGTGTGTGTGTGTGTGTGTGTGTGTGTAGATTGCGTTTTCGGGCCTTAATGACAACAACAAAAGACGCAAAAAATTCGCTAACAAAGTAATTTGGTTGATGATGTTGTTGCCGAAAAAAAGGTGAAATAGTTGCGGCCTTTGATGGTAAAAAAGACGAAGGAGGAGGAGAGAGAGGTGAAAGAGGAATGTGAAGGGACAGAGAAGAGAAAAGGAGAATGAAGAGCCAAAAGGTGCCAGCAGAAAGTGGTAACGGTCCAAAGATTTAAGAAAATTGTATTAAATTACGGTGCTTTTTACGAGAGAAAATTAATGGTAACATATGGAAAATAATTAAATAAAATTAAAGACTTTGACACCGAAAAAAGATCAATTTAAAAATAGGTAAGAGTAATGATTAGGATTAGTATTGAGGTGTTCTCCTTAAGCCAAAAAATAAAGGAGACCCTTTACTTCCCTTACTCTTGGCATTCGGTTGAGTGTTCTCAGTTGAGCTTCTTTTTACGCTCTTTCAGTAACAAGTTTCTTTAGGGAGCGTCTTAAAAATAAAGGAAATCTCTGAGATAGCTAAAGATATCAATTGAAAATCAAATCTTAATGGCCTCGGGCTGACCTGCTTTGTAAAATAGGCCCGCAATGACCCCTCTTGGGGGATATATAATAACTCTTTCTTCGGGGCTCCCTTCCTCGGGCCTGAACCGCGATGATCTCATAACTCAGTGAACTCCCTGACCTCCACTTTCACTAGCTCGCTGCTGGCAGCCACTGCCTCTTCGCAATTCAAACATTTCTCACATTTATTACCAGTTTTTGTCTAGTTTCTTTTTTGTATGTTCGTATTTTCTGACGGTCCGTGGATTTTCCCATAATTCCTCATTTTTAGCAATTTTCTCCCTCCGCCTTGCTGTGCTTTTATTTGTTGGAATTAGCATAAAAAATTCAACAAACGGGATTCCAGGCAAAAAAGAGTTTCATTAAAATGAGTTTGTTTTTCTTTGTTGTGGCTTTGTTTTGGCTGCCTTTTTGTATCTGTATCTATGATGGCCTTCCTACTTTTTGTTGTTGCTGCCTGGAGCCGCTCTCCTCCTCCTCTGATTTTTTGCACAGATTTTCGAAATTGGCTCACGTAATAAATATCATAAATTGCGTTTTACTTTGACACACATTAGCCAGAAACCGCACCGAAAATGAACCCAACAACGCTCTCTTTTTGTGTCATTTTTGTTATTGTCAATTTGTTGTTTTCTCTTTTATTTTCTTTTCTGCCTCCGTTTTTTTCCGCTCTCTGTTTTTATCTGCAAGTTTGTTATTGTTATTTTTGCTGGCAACTCTCCCCGGCTTTCGCCCTTGCAATTGCGAAATATTACGAGCCTGGTACAGATAGAGATCATCGCCATCATCGTCGGTGGCACTATGGAGGGCCTAGAAAAAATTGGGGAACATTTCTGAACAACATTCGGTTGTTGTTGCTTGTTGGCTGGCTGCTGGCCTTTCGGTTTTGCGCCAAAGCCAAATAATGATTTGTTATTTGTTGTGGCCGCTTTGTTTTTGGTCCCAAGGCTTACGTGGCGTATGAGTAATTTGCTGCCTGTTTGTTTATTGAATTTAAATTGCGTTGCTTCCCAATTGTTGTTAATTAGCAGTGGCGGCGAAAACATGGTGAAAAATATGAAATATAATGAAGCTGACAGCAGGAGAAGAAAATTGCCGGGTTGGGGGATGGATGGATGGATGGATGGATGGTCGGATGGGAGAGGGTTTTTATGTGCGGAAAATCCGCTGCAAGAGCCAGCCGAGACACGCAAAAAGGAAATCTGCGGCCAAAGTGGAGACTTGTTGTCAGCAAATAACAAAAACGAAACAGAAAACGGCGAACGGCAAACGGCAAACGGCAAAAACAAACAACGAGCAACGTGCAACGTGCAACAACGGCAACAACTGCGGCAACAGCGGCAACAGCGGCAAACAAAATGTGCAATTTTTTGTTGTAGCCTCCACTTCACTTAGCAACATTGTTGCGGCCAACAGACGGGCCCCGGCGGGCGGCGGGGCCTACCAGCAGTTGCAGTTGCAGGCGGCTCAATGGAAATGTATGAATTGCATTTGCTAAATGCAAAAAAGAGAAGCAGACTGCAGACTGCAGACTGCCGACTGTAAAAAACGCAACAGCCACAGTAACAGCAAAAAGTAAGTGAAAAAAACTGCACAAAAATGCTGCGCCTGCGCCTGCGCCAGCGGCAGAAAGTGAAAGATGATCGCGATTGCAGGCAAAAAAATGCAGGACGGGCTAGGGGGTTTAGGGGGTAGCGCACGGCAGACAGACAGAAGAGGGGCGAGCGGGTAGGGCATATAGGTGCAAAGCAGGGAGCGTGAGTTGGCGAAATATTTGCAGTAGTTTAGTATGCACTTTCTGTACGGGTACTGGCATTTTTAGAAATATTGTAAAATATTTTAATTACCAAAAGACTATTATAATTTTAGGAATATTTATTAGGAATATTTATTATTTAGGAATAATTATTAGCTTGGAAAATTTATTTAAATTTAAAGGATAATGTAAAGGATGTTATAAATATATTTGATATGATTTGTATGGTCGCTGGTGGGCGTGGCAAATTTTAAAACAAACTGGGTCTACTTGGATACTATACTAACATTGTTACCAAATTTAGTGGCTCTAGTTCATATAGTTCTTGATATATAGGTGTTTGTCCGTATAGACGGACAAACGGTAGACGGACACGACTAAATCGACTTGTCTGTGTCTACATTACACAATATGTATATATACTTAATGCAGACATTTTCGATATTCTCTAATTTATAATACCTTTTCACTTTTTCCTTTGTTAACTAATATTAATAAATGTTTTACGGGCTAGCGTATAATTTGTTAGGGCATCAAATAGTTCAAGGCCGGGCAGACAGGCTTTCCCACTAGTTTTTATGCAGATAGCCCCACCATTGACTATGCTACATGATTCCGAATGGGCTTGGAAAGATAGCCAGCGATGGGCAGTCGGCGTGCTAATGACTCCGATGATTTGCAATTGTTGCCTCGCTCGAGGGCTGCCAACTCGCTTCAATTTGCTCGGGAACAGAAAGAGAAACAGAAACAGAACCCGAAACGAATACGGAAAACGGAAAACGGAGGCCGGGGCATCATTAAGTCGTAACTTAAGGGCGGAGGGGGAAAAGGAGGCGGGTTAGGCAGAATTAAAATAAATAAAAACTTCAAGTTTGAGCGCTTAAGTTGTTTGTTCCTGCCCCTGCCTCTTGCCCGCCCCCCTGAGCATAATTCAACTGCAACATTGTTGCAGCCAGGCCAGAGCCGGAGCTGCAGGCAGACATAATGAAGGAGCCGGAGCCGGAGACGGAGACGGAGACGGAGCTGGAGCCGCCGGGGGTTAAGACTTGATGGGCAGAGCGAGAGTTTTGTGTCATGCGGCTGCTAATAGATCTGGCAAACAGTGTGAGAAGGAACCGAACCACTAGGAGCCGCGAGGGGGCACCGCTGCTGCTGCTGCTGCTGCCACTTTGACGAGTTCCTGTTAAACCCATTTCGTACGTCTCGTGCAGTTTAATGACTCCAAAAGTTGGGAGTTCTTGTAAAAATGATGATTAACAGAGCAGAGCGGCCGCAGTGCTGATGACAGAGGGAGGCGCGGGAAGACACAGCAGAAGACACACCATCAAGCAACATTTTTGAATTCTTCTTAATGGCTTTTACAGATCCAACACACTCGAAGAAGTAATAAAGGTAACTGGTAACCAAGGCTCTAATCAAGGGGTTAACTCCGCAACCAAATTTGGTGGCTCTAGCTCATATAGATTCTGATCTATAGGTGTTTGTCCGTATAGACGGACAAGCGGACAGACGGACACGATTCAGTCGACTTGTCTGGGTAAAGTAGATGCTTATATGTTTATACTTATTAGAGACATTTTCGATATTTTCTATCCACTTAGAATATGATGAAGAAATTAATAATAAAAGATTTAGTACAGGATTATCCCATTATCCCCTAAGGACTAGGACTAGGGCCTTAATATTCATATGAGTAGAGTGCCATCTTGTTGTTAATTGTCTAATTGTTAGTTGAAAATGTCTGCTAAAAAATGATTATCCAAGACTTGGGCAGTAGTTACCCGCCAGGGAAATCCTTTCCCGGAAAAGCGCTTAGCCCAAAGTTATTTATCGATAAACTAGAGGCGGACACAAGCAGCGGCCACCCAAGCAGAGTACTTCCAAGGGGTTTTCTTTCGGCTTTCAGCTCTAACAGTGGACGAGATTTACACACTCGCCTCGCACACGACGGGGAACCCCGAGCCATACCACTGCCCCTCCGCACCTCTGGCCGCCATTCCGATCTAACCACGGCTGACGAGCCAAAGAAAACAATTCATATTTTCTCCTCATTTTGGGGGCTGGCGTTGCCATTTTTTTCGCATTCTGTGGGGGAAAGGGGAAAGCGGATTTTGAGTGGCCGGCAAGAGGGGGCGGGGAGGGGTTTGGGGCAGGCAGGCAGCAGGCAGGCAGCAGGCAGGCGCTCGTGGACGAGCGGTAATCGAGCATACAAGCGCATTAAGCACCAGACAATTATGTTGCGGCAACATTGTTGCAGTCAAGCGCCGCCGCCGCTGCCGCCATCGTTGTCAGCCACGCCCACCACTGCCTCCTGTGTCCACCTGCCCCCAACCCCCTTCACCAATCCACTCAACAATGAAAAAAATCACCAACGAAATTTCTTGTTGGAGCCTTACTTCTTTTGGTCTGTGCTGCGGCGGCGGCGGCGGCGGCGGACTGAGTGTGTGTTTTTTCTGCATGCGCAATTTAAATTTAGTCAGCTGGAAAATTTTATGAGGCCGAAGTCATAAAAAGCGACTAAGACAAGGGGCAGCCAGGGGGGTGCGGTTGGGGTGGTAAGTGGGGAAAAGTCTACAGTGGGCGGGGACTTCATTAGCGTGACTGTACGAGGAGAGAGAGAGATACTAACTACCAGATGCTAGTTAGTTAGCTGAAGGAGACTACTGAGATCTGTGGCACTTAAGGGGGATGAGACACAGGCGGCATAGGGGCTTAGAAATGCAGTTAATACTTACGATTTATGTTTACAATTAAACATACTATATAAGCATAATTTTACGAAGGTATTTCAGCACGGAGAGTCCTCCATTAATGGCTTAGATGTACCGCTCATTATGGCTCATGTTTATAAACGAATTCCGCTTAAGAAAAGGTTTTTCCTAGAAAAAATTGAAATATAAATGTATTAAGTAAATTATTTTGTACCTCAAATTTTTGCTTAATTCCGAAACCTGTCCTAGAAATGTCCGAAAAATCTTTACGATCTGCCAACAAAATGTTAATTAAAATGTTAACGGGAAGGCCACCATCACGACCACCACCACCATCGCCACCATCGCCACCACCCAGGACACCAGCCTTGCATTGCAGGATAATCAAAAACCAATATCAAAGCTGATACACCCCCAAACTCGGGGCTCCCCTCTCCCTTGCGTTAATGCTGCGTCATCATTTGATATTCATGAGGAAGTCGAAAATTTTTCAACGCCAGAAAGCGCCAGAGAGACAGACAGCGAGGGGGTCGGCAGGGGGCTAGGAATTTGTCCGACCCTCGCAGTCACGTCCTTGTGAACCTGCAGTGCAAAATTTAAATAAATGCTCGCGTTGTCCGCTCCTGCCTTTATACTTAAACACAAACACACTTATTCAGAGACACTTATTTGGTGTGCACTCAGAGAAAAAGTGGCCAGGGATCATACAAGCATCAGCTTTTTTACATGATATTGTAGCAGAAATTAAGTCTCTATCTTGGACACTAGAAGTTCTACAGACTTAAATATAAAAGAATAAGCTTCTAAAATTAAAATAAAGTTTAGTTTGGTATCGCCATAGACAGGACTCAAACCCTTAACTCCTGTTTAAGGGAAGCGAGATAGAAGATGAGATTACATTCTATATCTAGAAATTTAGTTTCTATCTCCGAAATTAGAACTGCTATAGACTTGAAATATAAAGAAACAAAAATAAAGTTTAATTTAGCATCCCTATAGCCGGAACTCGAACCTTTAACCTATGTTTAAGGGAAGCGAGATAGAAGATGAGGTTACATTTTATATCCTATAATGACTGCATTCTTTTAAGACGAAATAAGATCATATGAACAATAATTTCACATTAATTTGTTCCCTGTGTAAATCCACATATTTTTCCCTGCTCTTTTCCAACCATTTCCCCCAGTTTTCCCGCACTTTTCCCGCGCCTGTCCCCACCTTTACCGCCCACCCGCCTTGACCGAGTGAGCGCGAGTCCATTAGCAGGAGCATCCCGAGTCCAGAGAGCAGCCCGCCTGGCCATAATCACCTTGTTTGTCGGCCGGAACACCTTTAATGGCAACGGGAGAGGAGGTGCCGTGGCGGGGTCCGGGGTCCGGGGTCGGAGATGTCGTTACGGCGGATAATCATTGTCAGGACGGACTCCGGAGCGAGGACTTCCCGGGGCAGCAGGCAGCAGGCAGCGGAGTACGAAGAACGGCGCCATCAAATAAACGTAATTCAATGCACATAATGACAACAACATTTCCATTTTTGACTTCACGCGCTTTCCCGACCGCCTGACTTTTCCGACCGCCGGCAGCTGGGCTTAGAGGGTCTTTGTTGGTATTTGCATATGGCCAATTGGGCAATGTCAACAGAAAGCGAGGAGAAAACCTCATCGAAGTCGACAGTCAGCAAAAAGATGATGACAATGCGGGGTGTGCTATTAGGGGGACTTACTGGGGCGACTCTAATGGTCATAATTCAGATAAATGCCAGGATAGGTAGGATAATAATTAGAGATCAGGTAAGTGTGCCTGTTTTAGCATAAGGTTGGGCACCTTTAAGGGCGAGGGATATGAACATAATCTTAAATATTCGGCCTAGAAATGGACCTTTTAAATAAAACTCTCTCTAGGTTAGTGGTGTTGGAGTAAAACTTTATTTCTGGATTGTTTTTGGGATTTGGTAACGTTACAAATATGGCGAAAGTCTCTATTGAACTACGCACTAAACATTGATGTATTATAGTTCGATAACGATGTGTGTGTAGAGGGTGTGTGGTGGTGTTAATCGAGTGTGTGGTGTGTGGTGTGTGGCTCTGTGTGTGGAGTAAAACTTACGCACTAATTCGAGTTGCTTCACTTGGGAGTTAAGTGGGACTTTATCGTGTGAATGGGGGAAAATTTTGCAACTGCAAAATGCAAAAAACGCAGTCGATAACAGTGTTGGCCGCATCCTTGAACCATTTCATTTTCACTCGCAGTCAGGCACACTCGCACACACTCGCAGCACACACGCCGGCTCCGGACACACTCCTCACACTCACACGACAACTGAAAACGTTGCACATACGACCCGTATGCACGCTAGTTGTTTGGCCTTCTCCTCCATTCTCCATTTTCCATTCTCCACTTTTCCATTCTCCATTTTCCATTTAGCACTCTTCACTCCTTCACCCCTTGCGCTCGCTCTGGTCGCAGCTCGATTTTGGATGCAGCCAAGTGTTATGCAACTGCTTAAAGGACTTTATCGTGTGATTTCTTTGGTGATTTGCGCTGTTTGAGTTGTGATTTGTGGGTGTGTCGTGGTGCAGCAGCTCATCCTCCCTCAGATGGCGACTTCGCCGCGGGCATCCTTAGATGCTCGATGCTCCTTAGAGCAGGTAGCATTTCCGCCTCCAGCAGGAGCAGGTGCAGTGCCCGTGGCGGTAGTAGCGACACAGGCACTTCAGATACTTGTATCCTGCGCAGCAGTGATGGGAATGCGAGTGCGAGTGCGAGTGGTAGTGGCTGTAGCAGGAGCTGTCGTGCAGACAGTAGGAGTAGCAGCCGCAGTCGCACATGCTGGATGATCCTGATCCTGCTCTTGATGCTGATGCTGGTCCTTACGGCGATTGTAGATTCAGATATAGATATCCGGGGTGCCTTCCAGCTCCTTGGCTCGCTGCTAACCAACTGATTTCTGGCCAACGCTTCGCCTTTCGACTTGGCTTAGGTTAGGTTCCGGCCTCCAAGCGAAAGGCGCGGTTGCCCAGGACAACCCTCGTTTGGTCGATCCTCCGGAGGAGATACATTTGCGTATTTGGGTGGCCAACATTCGTACCACGAACCGGATCGTATCCCTCCGTATATGGGTTAGCACTGTCGCTGTTGTTGTTGTTATGGCAATTCACGTGGAAATCATGTCAATTGATTTCTGCTAGGCAGTCCGTGCTCTGGGTCTCCTAGGCTCCTACTTGTGTGGTTTATTATGCCACGAGTTAGCGGCGGGGACTGGGAATCTAATTGAAGCAAAGTTTGCAGAGGAAAACCTCTTCTACTAGATTTATGTTTACCCAGATACCCTGGGATTGTTAAAGGGTAGAGCATGCTGAGGGAGGTCTTCAAAAGCTAATACCTTTTGGCATAATAATGTAACTAATATAATTAAGGGTTTTCAAGTTTTACTTGTAACTTCCTTGAAACTTCCTTGAAACTTATCTCTACGATGTTTCTTCTAATTATAATCTAATATAATTATAGTTCTTATGGAATATATATCAAGCTTCCAGAGCATCAGCTTGTCTATAGTCCCCTTCCCCTACTTGTACCGCTCTCAACCCTCGAGCCGTATGATTAATTCGCAATGTTGTCGCCGATTTTATGACCGAAATATTTGGTTATATTTTTGTGCATTAGCTGCCATCGTCGTCGACGTCGCCGTCGGCCCCAAAATAGCTTTTGGCCAAATGCAAATTCATGCCTGACCCACATTGGCGGCGGCTGGCATTAGTCACCACCATCGCCATCGCCATCGCCATTGCCATGATGGGATCTGGCTGCCTCTGTGTGTGTGTGTTGCAATCTGCAACAATCGATGACACATGCGGTGAATGCACCTAACTGACGTCATTGCGGCGGCGACCACACGGCGTATACGTCACCTTGTTTGTGCGCTCAGGCTGAGATCAGCTGGGGACAACCTGCACTGTATGATGTCATCGTCTGATGCCCAGTCTCAGCCTCAGTCTCAGTCTCAGGGGCTTCGGTAGTGCGATCATTAGAGTGCCGAGATGGGTGTTGTGTGTTTACCCTTGCTCGAAACAACTGCTAATTGCCAACTCCAATTTGGATACGCGTTAAACAAGCAGGAAACGTTTCACTCGATCACTTAGCACTGGTCATTAGGTCTGTGGGTAGGTCGCGGGGCACGAGAACCAGAGTAACTTCTTCTGGCAGTCACCAGTCCGAGATGAGGTAATAAATCAATGGGGGAAAGGCAGCAAGAGTTCAATGTTCCATGGGCATGGGAGGGTTTCATCGCTCTAGCTTTTTTACCCGTTAAGATCTAAGTGCTTGTCCGTATAGACGGACAGACGGACAGACGGACAGACGGACAAGGCTAAATAGACTCGCCTGCTGTTACTGTACTATTTTTTTGTTATGAAGTACAGCTTATTTTGCAATTTTGCAATTAAAAACCAAACTAGAGTGCAATTACGTGATCACTTAAAAGAAACCCCTGGCAATATTATAACTCAAATATTTACATTCATGTGATGTGTTGCATCCGATGCCCAGCGAAATCCTCCTTGCCAGCAGCTGTGGTTCCCCAATGTGTGGTTGTTGAATGTGGTTCCCCCAATATGGTATGAATGGTTTTATCGTATCTAGTAGCTCTAGGTTGTTCACCCGTTGAGATCTAAGTGCTTATCCGTATAGACGGACAAACGGACAAGGCTTAATAGACTCGCCTGCGATACTGCACCATATCAACCATAATCAAGTACAGCTTAATTTGCAAATAAAAACCAAACTGAGTGCAATTACGTGATCACTTAAAAGAAAACCCCCGGCTATATCATGACTTAAATATTTACATTCATGTGATGTGTCGCATTCGATGCCCAGCGAAATCCCCCAAGCCAGCTGGGGTTCCCCAATAATTTGCACTGTGCCACATGCGTGTTGCTTATCAGCTATCTCCCTTGCTTTCATTATTATTTTTTGGGGGAAAGCAGCAGCAGCAGCAGCCGTTTAACCCTTGTTTAGGGTCCAATTAAAGTCTTGAGGACACACGTTACTCGGTTTTAATGTCAGGGACAGTGGCCGGGGGGGCACAGTCTGTTTTTCAAGTGTCCTTGTGCGCTTTAAAAAGTCTTTGCACACGTATCCCCGATGGCGAAAAGTTTTGTCAGCCAGCCAAACCTGGTTAAAAACGAAAGGGCATTGGTTGGGTTTAGTGCTTTGGGTTTGAGTTTGGATTGCAAGTGCACGGTTTGCAGCAGTTTTCCAGCAGTTCAGTTCAAGGGGCTTCAAGTACCACTCGAAGGACAGCGGGGCGGACAAGTAGCGGACCGTGTGGACAGCCCTAGGAAGCAATCGCAGGTCCTTGAGCAGGACAGGAAGCGCCAACTGTCAGTGTGTGGCAAATAATGGTGTTGCGTGTCGTTTTTGCCACAAAACGATGATGATAACCGAACACACAGCAACGACATCTGACTCTGGCAACTGCCAAAAACAAAAAATATAAATAAAAATAAAAACAACGCGGAACGAGAGAAAAACGCGCAACAAAATGGCGAAAATAATGCACCAGGCGATGCAAGAAAATAAACTTCTTCCGGGGGCAAGTTCTTTCTTCTTTCTTCTGGCGCGGTTTCCCCCCGCGAAAACGCGAAAAGCGTTACTGACACTTAAATTAAATTTGTTTCCATTCCAGCGGACGACACTTTCGGTTCGGTTGCGATTCGGTTTGGGTCTTGGGTCTTGGGCCCAAGTTGAAGTTTGGGCCCCTGCAGCAGGTCGGGTTCTCGGTGCGCCTTTTAGGGCCAAAGAAAGTGCCCAGACCAAGACCAAGAAACTGCATTTCTGCTGCATTTCTTCTGCCCAAACTGCGGGGACCGAAAGCAATAAAATAAATTAAGAGGAAAGCAGGCAATTTGTGTACTCCAAGTTGCCCAAACTAAACGATTCCCTGAAGAGAGTTAGACGAACTGGCTTACGGGGCCTAATACCACACACAGTGAGGCATTGTCCCTGCTGTTTGTTGCAACATATAATATATTAGCTAAGTCAGGAAATAAAATTATTTCATATGAAAAGTCAGCTTAACTTATCAATGATAGTTTTACTGACAGATGGAAGCGTCTTCGCACCAATAAGTTTGGAGAGTCTTTAGTCTCCATCATCAGGCTAGTAGACTTTGTCTTGTCCGTTTGTCCGCGTGTCGGTTTGTCCGTTAATAGGTATAAGCACATATGTTTCAGAGACTATAGAAGCTAGAGCTTACAAATTTGGTGACTACATTCTTAAAGGTAGTTAGTTTTTAGATTTAACCACGAACTATTGCTGGAAATTTTATGAATTAAAAAAATATGCTTACATTAAATAGAGCTTAAGGGAGATGAAGAAAAATGTGTCTTGATGAAAATACCTTATTGAAAAATAGCTGCAGTTCATAGTGCCATTAAGTACTAAGAGTTGCTCCTCAAAATAAATATCAATCCATCAAAAACACTACGAAAATCAATTAAAACCCTATATATATATTAATATATTCTTTCCATGTCCCCGATGTCCTATCTCCGCTTTAATCTGTACATGTTTTCGTCCTTGTATAAACATAATTCTCGTCACTCTTGCCACCTTCCTCCTGCCTGTCTCGTTGGCTTTTGTTCCATCTGACAGACACTAAAGTCACCGCAAATGTTGCAACAGTTTAAGTTGTTGTTGCTGCCCGTGCGTGTGTCCGGGTGTCCGGGTGTGCGGGTGTGCGGGTGTGCGGGTGTCCGGGTGTGCCACTGAAATGCCTCACAACATCGGTGGCAACAACACCAGAGCAGGAGCATTCCATGTCCATGTCCATGTCCAACCGATTCTCCTCTACGGCCATATTGTGCTCAACTGCGGAAGAGAAGCGCAACTGAACCGAGTGTGGCATGGTGTGAGCTGCTACACTTGACAAAATACCATTTCCTACATTTTTATATTTAAATAGCTAACATATTACAAAACACATTACATGTCTTTTTGAGGCTACCACCAAACATAAATCATCTTAAAAGCCAAGACTATCTTTTTTTAATTACACCAAATGCAAATCTTCAGTAAGCATTACTTTATGGCTTTTTAATATGGGCATTTTTATGTAATGCGGTAGCTGCACCTGTAATTAAGGTAGAAAGCGAAAAGACAAAAGCCAAGCTTTATTTTTCGTTACAACATTAATCATAAGATCGTTAGTTACCGCCTTTAATTATAGTTTGTTCAGTTATAGATGAACATAAGATGTATATAGATAGGCAGAAGAGTTTGATAATAAAAATGGCTTTCAGTAGTATTTCTGATTTTAAAATCCAACCATAATTCGTCTAATTATTTCAAATATTTTTTAAATATATACATTTTTTAAATGAGAATATTCTTTCTGTGCAGCGCAGATTCAGGGACGAATTTCCTCTCGTTTGGTGCGCTTCAGAGTTCGGTTTCGGTGCAAAATTCTTGTTTTCTCGCATTTATTGTTTTCGCCTGATCCAGGGGCGTTGGCTGTTGAGGGGGTTAGGTCGAGGAGGCATCTGAAGAGCAGGCACGCGGCGCGGGGTGTCAGGGAGCGCAAAAGCCGCCGCAGCCAAACAAACACATTTCAATCAAAATGCCCGACAGACAGGGACAGGGACAGGGACAGGGACGTCGTGGCTCATATGTGGGTGGCCCCGAAGAGGGGGACGGCGGCGCTGCAGGAGGGGCAGCCAACATAACTGTTGCTGGACGTGGCGGCGCGGTGGACGAGGGCCATTGCCGCAACTGCCACAAAGTGGCACTTGCCAGGTTTTTGACACAAGTTGGCTTGCCACATGCCAACGCAGGTTGCAAGCTGCAACACTGCAGGAGCAGCTTGATTTCGACGGGAATCGAAATGAAGGCATCCCCGAACTCGCTGCAACTTTGTCCTTGGGCAACACAAAAAATTAATAAAAAAGGACGTGACACAGCTCCAAGTTTGACAGGCGAAACCAGCCAGAAACTATTTGTATAATGCACAAATAGCTTGTGGTAACCAGAGAGGAGAAGAAAGGAAGCGATTTAGCTGATTAAATTTAACCGAAGTGTTCTTGCTTGCAGTTTGCATTTGTTTTATGTTATTAAGCTTAAATACTTAGGCAAGTGATTAAGCAGAAAATTTCAAAGAATTTTGAACAAGGATACGCAGCTTAGACAAAATAGCATAGAGTTCAGGGCCAGGCGAGTCGATATAGCTTTGTTCGTCTGTCCGTTTGTTCGTCCATACGGACAAGCACCTAGATCTCAGAGACCATAAGAGATGAAACTACAAAATTTCATGACAACATTCTCACAGGTTAGAGTTCAGGGCCAGGTGAGTCGATATAGCTCTGTCCGTCTGTCCGTCTATTCGTTTGTCCGTCTATACGGACAAGCACCTAGATCTCAGAGACTATTAGAGATAGAGCTACCGATTTGGTTACAACATTATCACAGGTTAGAGATCAGGGCCAGGCGAGGCGATATAGCTCTGTCCGTCTGTCCGTTTGTTCGTCCATACGGACAAGCACCTAGTTCTGAGAGCACATAAGAGATAAAACTACCAAATTTCATGACAACATTCTCACAGGTTAGAGTTCAGGGCCAGGCGAGTCGATATAGCTCTGTCCGTCTGTCCGTCTATCCGTTTGTCCGTCTATACGGACAAGCACCTAGATCTCAGAGACTGTTAGAGATAGAGCTACCGATTTGGTTACAACATTATCACAGGTTGTCTGTCTGTAGATTACGTATGTCCTAAAATTTGGTCACGACCACTATCGTCCTACATTTCACATAAAACGCGTTAAGCTTCAATTTTCTGTTAAATTGAAATTAATTTAAATACAATTAAATTCGCGTGGTTTGGCTTTTGCATTCCGTAAGGTAAGTACATTTTGCCCCAAACATTTATTTTCGTTTTTTAAGTAGCATTCCTGCAGCAGGAATGCCAAAAAATGCATTTACCCATTCAGTCACGCCATTTTACCTCCTGAAAAGGCGAAAAAGACGAAAAACAAACTGAGAATGGTGAAAATTTGTAGAACAACGTCATTAGGGGAACCGAACAACAAACAGTTTGCCTTCGTTTATAGTTGATTCCACTGCCTCGTCGTCTCTCTTCACTTTTTTGTGGTTAATTTACTTTCATGTTTTAATTTTGACCATCCCCGTTTGCCCCACTCCTCTTCGATTCGTTTTATTATTTAATTTAACCAAAAATGTCCACGACACCTCGAGAATTCCAGCGAAATGCGGGCCATGCCATGCCACAAGCGGCATTAAGCGCGGAGGATCTCCCCTTCTTCCCCCTTTTCTGAGCCCATTTCCATTTTGCATTCGCCGACGATTCTCCCTGCATTCTCTATTCCCTTTCCCTGGCCCTGGCCCTGGCCTGGGCCTGGGCCCGGGCTGCATGTGGCACGCAAGAAGTCATTAAAAAGCACTAAAAACGCAACACTCGTAAAAACAAGCCAGGTCCCGACCCGCTCTCGACCCGCTCTCGACCCGCTTACATCCATCTCCTCCTCCTCCGAGGCACTGGATGTTGCAGCAGGCCATAAACAAGAACAACAATCCAAGGGGGCAAGTGCAGAGAACCGGTGAATGACAACAATTTTTGGCGTACAAAAAAACACGAAAAGCAGACTGAAAAGCCAAACAGAGGCAGAGAGTGGAGAGTGGAGAGAGAAAACTAAGGCAGGAGAGAGGAAGAAAGTTCTCCAGGGAGAAAGAAAGAATTACATGTGGACTCGAATCCGCGACTCGCAGTTTAAAAGAAGAGAATTGGCACCATATATCTAGACAGCCTGATTCTTAAAAGATTTTTGTAAGTGAATAGAGTTAAGAAGTTCCCAACTTTCAGATCATAACTTCCGAATATTTACTTAAGTTCGAGGTGGCCTCTCTTTTTTCGGTGTACAGCCTAGCTGAAGCAGTAGCCTCCCCCTCTTAAAGCTACACCCATGTCGTACTCCCCTCCTCCTTTCCAGTTCGATTACACAGTGCAAAAGCATTCTCCAGACTGGAAATCAGACTTGGGCTCGTCTCCAGCGACAACGACGACTGCATTCCTTCATATTTCGCAACGCCAAAGAATTCCATGAATTATCACATCACTTGTGGGGGGCGAGCAGGGCGGGAGGAGTTTCCAAGTTTTCCTGGAACTGCATTTCAGGGGGGTTACGACGACTAGAGGAAATTGCCGATTGGTATTTGGGTTGGCAGTGCGCGTGCGTAAACTCTGCAAAATGCAACTGACATTGAATGGATCAGGGCATGGACTGGGGATGGTGGATCTCGGTGACCGCCAGCCAACCAAATTTGGACAAGCCAAGGCTGTTCCAGCAATGAGGAAACGTGGGTATAGATGTAAATGGTTCGGCAATTAACGATCAGCTTCTGTGGGTGGCCTTCAAGGAGATCAGCATGGATCAGGCATCATAGGTTGCCATATTGGGTGGCCAGATTGATCTTAACTCTTCCCAGGAAAATCTAAGCGTTAAACGGGCAATGCAAAAATAATTGTCTGGTCTCCATATACTCCTGGGCTAAGATGGCAAACTGGATATTATAGATATATTACTGAGGATTACACACCTTTACTTATGTATCTCGTGCACTTTACTTTAGTTACCTCATGAATTGTATCTGATCTTGTACTTATCACTAATGTTTTGACCTTTAGCTTATTGACAGCTTATGTCATTAGACTCCCCATTAATCATCAGATAAGTCCATAAATAAAACTGAATCATCGCTGACCTTTGGATACGTCAGTGTTATCACAAACCAAGTGGTTGCACACTCCGCACATGGATCTGCCTCGTAACTAATCGGAAAATCCCTGGTTCTTTTCCAGAGACTCGCTCTGGGTGAGGCCCCCGATTTTTCCACTGCCTTTTTATGCAAAGCTGGGCGGGGCATAATGCGCATAACGCACAATTGAGTCGATAATCAGCAGCAGACGCCGCTCCTCCCAACTCCTACTCCGCCCTGGCCCCAGTCTCGTGCCTCGCATGCTCTCTCCCCCCTATCATCGCAGTGACCTCTCGGGGAACCCGTCGACTTGTTGGATTGTTTACAGGCCCGTTGTAAAGGGGAACGGAAACTTTTGTAAACTTTTCCACAAAACGCAGCCGCAGAGCCAGGGGAAAACTACCGAAAAAAATTACCAAAGTGACATTAGCCATATCAATTCAACAAAAGTACAACGAAAAAAAAACGAAGAATGTGCCAAGTGGTTTTCAGTAAATTTCCATTAGAGCCCGGGTTCAACAGACAGTCGGATTACTTACTTATTTGCTCTGCTCATTAGTGGGCCGTTTATGCCAGTATATATTTATCAGTCGCCTCCAAAGTCGCCCCAGAGCATTTAAACAAATTGAAATGTATTTGGAGACAATAGCAATGGCATTGACGTCAGAACATCGATTATATGTAAGTGACCGGCTGTCCATATCTGATGGATGCATCCATTGACATTTAGCCGAGACAAGAAACGCACAAATCATAACGAAACGATCGAGACCGAAATGAGGAAGGAATAAGACTAATAAGACCTCAACGAAGAGGGAATATTCTCCTGTCTCCTGTCTCCTAATATCTAAAATAATAGAACAATAACTTTAGTTCCGCCTTCTTTCGAATAAGCCGAGTTCGAACGAGGAGAAAGGTTTGAAGTTATGGCAAGCACTTCTTATAATATTTGTATTTCCTATTAACAAATCTATATATTTAAAGGGTATCCGGGTGTCAAGTATATTCCAAAACACTTTTCATTGTGTTGTGCGATTGTTGTGCGTGAAATTTGCTTATTTTGCCTGCCTTCGTTTCATTTATTTTTTTTTAATGCGCTTTTTGTGCGAATCGGCAATTCATTCACCTTTTAATCAAGCCAACCAGTTGCGGCTGTTGTTGTTTACTCTTCTCTTTTTTGTTTGGCTTTTTGGGGTCTGTTGTTGTTTTGGTTTTTGGTCATTGCCAAAAACTGAATTTCCCCGCTTTGTATGCGCCGCAAAATTCGCAAAGAGAAGGCGGGTGTGCGGCGATAAAATCGACGTGAGATAAATACACAAAAATACTTGGCCAAGAGTTCGAGGACTGCTCTCGGATGACTAATCAGAAAAATTCATAATAACAATAATAATCAGAGAGAGAGCGAGAGGGGAGGAAAGGTTGCGCTTGCGCAAGTCAAAAAAATTGAAAGCAAATAATATATGCTTTTTGGGGGCACTCAAAGCAGCCGCTTGTTGTTTTTGTTTACCGAAAGCATTTCATGAATGAACCAAGCCATATCTTTGCCTCTCGGTCCGTTTTCAATTCGGTTCGATTCGTCGATCCAATTCGATTCGAATGCGATTGCCCCCGGCGGGGCAGGTAACACTCGACGGTACTCGTACTCGTACTCGTACTCGGACTCGGATACTTGATAATGTAAAAGCGCCAAGTGCTCCCTCCGATTTTGTGGGGTCTCTCTTGGAGTACGTGTCTTGAATGAAAAGCCCGCACGCGTGTTTGCCTCGTTTTTTTCGCCAAATTATCTCCAACTCGGAATCTACAGAAACCGAAACACAAACAAACTTCATGAATGAGCTGAGCTGGGACCGTGGCCGGGCTCGGGCTCGGGCCAAGGCGAAAAAATGTCAATACCATAAAATAAAATACATTTTTTCGGTTGCTTTTCTTTTCGTTTCCAGAGAGCTCGAGAAGTTTCGCCTCCACGAGTGGGTTTTGTTTTCGAATTGTATCTGTATTTCTTTTTTTTTCAATGCTGAGAAAGTTCCATTCAAACTGGACTCGGTCTTGGTCTCTGTGTAATGGTTATTATTATTATTTGTTATTGATTTTGAGCAATTTCTAAACTTAAATAAGTGCAGCTTTGCATCTATACTTAATGAGCATGAATAATTGCTGGGGAAAAATATGCGGTAATAAATAGTCTAACTAAGTGTCTTCCAATAATAAATAAAGGAATTTATGTATAAGAAAATGACTGCTATTCCGTTTTTATTATTTATAAATAACTTACATTATTTCTTTAGAAGATCCCATAAAAATTGTATTCATTTTGGTAAGATTTCATACAATTTTGATACTTTAAAAATAATTTAATAATTTCCTTGATGAAAATAAAATAAAACCGATCTTCCTTTGTTAAATTCTTTAACAATATATTAAATGTAATTTTTAATAGCACTTCCTAATTATTTTCCTTAATTTAATCATTTTATTGATAGAAATAAAACAAATTATTGTAAAGTAAGGTTTTTATAAGTATTAGGTTCTCAAAAATCAAAGAATTATACCCGATGTATCACCTCCACGTATTTCCTCATCTCCTAACTAAATTTTCTTTTGCCTAATTCTTACACAATATATTAAGTGTAATTTTTAATACAAGTTCTGTACATTAGAATGATTTTCAACCTAACTTCCTTGACAGAAAGCAAGTTCATTACAATATCTAGCAGGTGTACAGAGTTGGCAAAAATGTCCTTGCTCAAAGAGTTTCCTTTCGAAGAGATGAGTTCTTCTGCGGACTTAAACACCTTTCATCCCGATTGCGACCACAGACAGCCATCAAATCAAATGGAACCGTGTCAGACACAAGTGCTCGCTCGTCTAATTTCATTTAAAGTGGCATATTTAATTTCACATTTAGACGTCTTCATAGCCGCACACACATCTCGAGGCATCGGCATCGCATCTCCGTGTCCGTGTGGGGTCTGCTGGTCTGGTCTGGTCTCTGGCCTGGTCTCTGGTCTGGCCAACAAGGCGTACACCACTCTTAGTCGACTCACGCCGGTGTTACCCGACTTGTTGCCCCCGAGGAGCGACCCCGCCAGATACCAACCGGAGTGTACGAGCTGTTGGGCAAATTTCCGGTTTCTGGTTTCTGGTTTCATTGTAAAGAGCCAGCGACAACGTTCAAGACAAAAACATTTTCGTACGTTTCGGTATTTTTGGTTCACACGTGCGCGGGTAATAAACTTCAAATGACCGAAACTGAATGGAGCAGAGGAATGGAGTGGAGCTCTCTAGCTCTCTAGCTCTAGCTGGCCTTAAAGTGGGCCTGGCCGAAGGCAAGTCAAGTGTTGAAGCCAAACACTTTGCGACTTGACAAAAGCAACACCAAAAAGGGCAACAAAACGTTGAAGAGCCCCATCTCCCCCTCTGTCTTCGCTATTCACTATTTTTATCGCCCGCTTTGCCTTATTAATGTATCTTCTGTGTTTATCATTGTCGAATTTTAATTAAGCCGAACTCAGTACACGTGTACGCTTAATGCGTTTATTGTCCACAGGTTCAATGGCCTACTTTACCTTCCTATTCCCCGATTGCCTGCCACCGTCTTTTTTCAGTAATTAGAAAAGGAAAACTGGCCAAGAAGCAGCGCAAGGTTGAGATTCTGGTTCTGACCATTTTCATGGGCAATTCTAAGCATCTTTCTAATAAAGTTCATAACCAAATTCAACCCATCTTGGGATCGTTTGAATATATTCGTGAGATATTATTGATTTACCCTTTCGCCATTGTTTGTTCTGTTTCTTTTTGTGTTTATATTAAGCAAAATATCTAGCAGAGTCATGGAAATACTCCCCCTTTTAATGCTCCTTAAATTGTAATTCCTTTTCTCTCCCTACGCGAGTAACCTTCCTACAATTTTGATGACTTTGCTGAAAAATAATCCTTATGCTTCAAGTTTATGACGAGAGATCCTATAAATAGCCGCAAAATTAGCTCTTGGGGCAGTAAATGTTTATTAAAATTTCCAAGAATATTACGTATACGCAATGTGTTTTCATTCAAAAGGGAAGAAGGGAATGAGCAGCCCCGGCAGCAGCCATTTCAATATATTGAATTTCATGGCACTTGGGCGTCTATTTTAGATTTCAGACCCACCTCCCTGCAACCCTCAGAGAAGCCATAAAAATTAATTTATTAATAACCCTTCTGCGGCTCAGGGGTTGAGTTTGGCCCTGCTGACGCGTCATTAAGGCCGACTGTGTGCGGCACACGCACTCTACACCCAAGACCGAGCTCCGAACACTGAACACTGAACACCAAACACATCACATCCACACATTAGTGTCAATGCTAATGCTAACGCTCATATCCTGTCCAAGGATAAAAGCTGGGGCCGAACCACAGTGGAGCTCCTGGCGCTGAAAAGTTACTTAAAATGCTGAAGGAGAGTGAGGATAAGAACAATGTTAATGGGGTTTTTATTTAAGAAAATCTCTTCGTATTATTTTAGCATGTGGTAACTGATGAAGATGCCTGTCAACCTCCCAAACGTCAAGCCTAAGAATAGAACTACAACATTGAGAGAGAGTATGGAAGTCACTGTTAAAGGGGTATTCATTTGAAGACATTTCTTAAGATGCCTAGCAGCATCCGAAACATGCATGTTATAAAGATAATTTAAAAAGACTTGGAAAAAGACTTGGAAAATTACACATTTAAAGAGAATTAGGAAAAGTCACTGTTATGGATGTTCTTAATGTTCTTAATGTTTTATTAAAATTTAGGTACTGATGAAGATGCCTAGCAACAACCGTTATAAAGATAATTTAAACTTTGGAAAAGACTTGGAAAATTACACATTTAAAGAGAATTAGGAAAAGTCACTGTTATGGAGGTATTTATTTCAAGACCTTTCTTAATGTTTTATTAAAATGTGGGTACTGATGAAGATGCCTAGCACTATCCGAAACATCAATGTTGGGACGTTGGAAAAGACTTGGAAAAATACACATTTAATGATAATTAGGAAGTCAGTATTATTTAAAGACATCTCGGAATGTTTTATTAAAATTTGGGTACTGAGGAAGATGCCTAGCAACATCAGAAACATCCATGTTTAAAAACGAATTTAAACGTTGGGAAATACTTGGAAAAAAGCACAGTTAAAAAAAACTTTAATTAAGGACAAATTCTAATGTTTTTTTTTTAAAGTTGTTTACTGATGAAGAAGCTACCAACATTATGAATCTTAATGCTAGCTTCGAGCTTAATGAATTGCTAACCTTGTTAAATTTTGCCGCATTTCTTCCGTATAAGTACCACTGTGCGCCATTCTCTTGGCCCGTGGCACTGTCCATGTGATTAGATGTGAAGTTTGTTTGACTTTCGTTTTTGCTAATAGACTTCACAAATGTTATGGCATCAGGAAGTTGGGTTCCCACACTCTCTCCGGGAAACAGATGTTTTTTTCTGGCGCGCTGTTATGTTTAGTGTTATGGCCGTCGAGGGTGAAGGTGTAGCATCTAATGGGAATGGTGGGCTCGTCCTGCCCGTTTTAGGATCCATTTAAAGTGAAGATATCCTGTTTCCGTGTGCCTTTGTTTTTGTTTGGACCCCCCGCTCTCTCCAAATAGAGTTTCCCCGGGCTAATTTCCGGCAGCAACGGGTTAAGGAGAGCGTGTACCCCGATTTTAATTGGTCCGAGGAATAACTCCGGTGCGGGAGGTCTCTCCCTGGCGCTAGCTACCTCCGGACGGGGTGGGTCCTCCCTCTCTCCACATTGGAGGGAAGTAAAATTTTATGCACAAGTTGTTGTGGCAGTAACTGCCCCTGCCACTGTTGGTGGCGCATTAAATTTGATGGTCTACTAAAATTTCTATCAAAGTGTATGCATGAAATTTTTCTCTTGACATTTCCGTGGGGGTGGCTTTCGCCGAAGCCTCTCCTGGCTGTGGGGATTGGTGTATTAAAACTTTATATGCATTATAAAATTGGATTTTATGTCACTCCTGAAGTTGCCATTAGCCTTTGCCTTTGCCCCCGCCCTTTTGAAACAAACAAAAAAAAAAGGAGAGACACATAAAAAACATTTCTGATAGTCAATTGCGTGTGGTGCCAGGGGGAAGTTTCTTTCAGTGTTTTTTTTTTTTGTGCCTCAGAGCCCCATTGTTACCATTGCAGCCTAAGGAGGCGAAGAGCTCGCCCGTAAAGTTCCAAATATTTCCAAATGCCGTGTAATCGTAAAAAAGCTCCCCACAAAACGCGAATTGAATGAATATTTTCCCCTAAAAGTGTAGTATCCCCCGACAAAAATTAACATGAAAGCTGAAAGTTTCCCTCCTCTGCTCCGATTCGGTTCGAGTTCGAGTTCGAGTTTGATTTCAGTTTTCCCTCTTTCGAGTGCGCTCTTAAAATAATGTCGTGTTTTATTCGTTATAAATTTTTTATATTTATGGCATCTGCCCCATTTGTTTTTTTTTCCCAAGACGGCAGCGACAGCGACAGCGGCGGCGGAGTATTTGTCAAATGAAGTGGAAAACTTGAGTGAAATGTTTTCGGATTGATATCAGTGTTGATCTGATAAAATAAATGCTCTGTGAGCGCAAAGTGGGTGGTAAATCATTCATTTATACGGTTTTATTTTATTTTTACAAATGAACAGTCCTGACAGAAAGAATAAGTAAGAAAGCTACAGTGGCCTAAGTCAGGACTCGAACCCACGACCCGCGGTTCAAGCAACGTGCGAGGGAGATAGCCTTAAAAGTTTAAGTTAAGTTTAAGCTTTGTTGTCGAAGAACTCCAATATTTATCATCCAAGTTTAATCAAATTCTCAGAATGTGGTCACCAAATTTAGTAGCTCAAGCTCTAATAGTTTCTGAGATCTGTTGTTTCCCACGGTCGGACAGACGGATCGACTCGACTGGTGACGCTGATCAAGAATATATATACTTTATGGGGACGGAGAAGTCTCCCTCTACCTGTTACATACATTCTCGGTGGACACTTAGTTATAATACCCTTATACCCTATGGGTACCGAGTATAGTTACTTTCTTGGAAAAGCTCAGAAGGCTCATAAAATAATAAAAGCATCAAATGAATATTGCCTTTTGCAATTGTACAATGTAACTTATGCTATGTTCTATTATGTACAGTTTAAGACAGATGTTTGGGATTTTAATGGCATTTTAATCTGCACACTTCCCGTTTAACTAAATTCTAATCTGAATCTTTATGATTTTCCCGGGGCACATCTCATCCACAGAGCGAGTCAATTAAGCGGCAGGAAATGTCCTCAACTCAATTCGAGGGCCATAAAACGACGGGGAATCACTCGACTATATCTTAACCGATCTTTCCGAGAACTGGCAGGCACCTGCTCTGCTCCGCCGCGGCCTGCCCGCCTCGTTAGCTGTGGAATCTCCGCTGCGCGTGGCCTCGTCGTAAATGTCATAAGGAGAACATTTCGCTAAATTGGCACAAAATGTTGCACAAAATATCAGAACAATAAAATTCAGGCTCTACAAACGACAGTTGACCAGGGCAGCCTCATATCAGGGGGTTGCATCAGTCCGAATTCGTTTTATTTTGTAATTTTTAATGCTTTTACGAGGCCATAAAATTAGCAGCAAGCGGCAGTCGCATTTCGGGGCACAAAGGACAAGTACGGCAGCGGAGGCTGAATATGAGTTTCGGCCCATAACTCATGCGACAGTTAGATGCGAGCACTCAGATAGGCCGGGCCATCTCTGAACGATTCCGGGGACCAGGACGAGGACGAGGACGAGAGCGAGGACGAGGACCAGGACAAGGACGAGGATGGGGATATGAGACTGGAGCTGACTCAATGAGGCACTTAAGCAGACTGCAGCAGCGCCGCCAATTGCAGCCCGACGGCATTCCTTTGACTTATGAGGTCGCCCGAGGTGGTGGAACCGTGAGGCGATGGGAAAAAGTATCGAGCATTCCAAAGTGCACTGAAAACTATATTTCTGTTAGGCATTGGCACAAGAAAACTGACAGCATTACCAAGACAAAATCCAACCCTTCAGAGATTAGTTATTCAAGAATCAGAGCGATATTGTCCATCTCTGGGAGAGCTTCTGCCCTTTTGCTGCATTGCATTGATTGAGTGTTGAGAGGACGAGATGCGGCGCTGTGATCTCTCTATTATGTTTGGCCAGGCCAACAAGGCCATAAAATTTGATTGCCTGGCTGGCCAAAAAATAAGCCAGCAGGCACCAGGGGGAAGAGGGAGTGGGCGCTGGCTAAAAAGAGGACGAAGGACAGAAAGACGTCCGAGTGGAGGAGAAGGGCGACTCAGTTCGGTTTGTTGACTTTGCAGACAGGTGCATCGCGAGTCGGCGAGTACTTTTTATATTTTTCTTGCTGTTTGGATGGATATGGAAACTCTGGCGGCCCCCGGAGGCACAGCGTCGCCATAATAAACCAATAAAACGTTGCCGCCACCGCCGCCTGCGCCGCCGTGGACGCCGCAGCCACTTGCAGTTCCAATCAAGTGACTTTTATTAGGGGCACGGCGAACGGCAAATATGGGGTATAAATTGCCATAGCCGTATAGCCGAGGCATGTAACCAAAACAAAGCGAACTGCCGCGGGGAGAGCCTAAGAATAACCAAAGTTTTCGGCGAGCTCAAAACGCATTGAGTCGAACTCGGGTTACCCTGGAGCCTGGGAAGGGGTAATGAACACCCCAAGGGGGAGTTTCGTTATATTTCCAGGACGAAAGAACTTAGAGCTATACTATCAGAAATATAAGTAAAGAGTTTGTTCGGGTAAAATACCTTACGCTCAGGGCTAATAAAACAAAACCTACATATCGCTGGATACAAAAAAGACCTTAAATAAAGGAATACAGGGAGCTTACTATTAGAACTACTACTAATACTAAAGCAAAACCTATACATAATCAGGAAAAGAGCCGTACTTATAATAAAATAAAAATAAAAAAAATACACACAAGTCTTTGCGGGTATTTTGGTAGAAATTCCGCACGCTCAGGGGTAAGAACACAAAACCTACACATCGTTGGAACAGTTTATACAGAAAATACGTTAAATAAAGGAATTCAAGGAGCTATAATATTATAAGCACTAATAATACTAAAGGAAAACCTACACATCATAGGGAAGAAAGCCGTTCTTATGATACAAAAACAACAAAATATATAAGTCTTCTGCTCAGGGATAATAAAACAAAACCTACATTCCGTCGGAGACACGACCCGCGCGCCAAGTATCACATAAACAAAACATACACATGCGGGTGAATAAGGCTTTTGATTTTTGTTTATATAATGACTTTAGGGGTGGTTATTTTTCGGGCTCCTAGCTTTTTAGTCGGTGCCCGACCCTGCAATAAACAAAGATATACTCCGCAGTATTTGTAATTCCATGAATTAACCCGACTTAAAGTCAGTAAATCCCTGGTAATTGCGACCTTCATCCGCTTCAGATGTTCCACATGAGATTGTATTATTTCCCGATCTAGCATAGCCGATAAGTTAGGGTATCACCCCGTGATATGGCCACAATAGAGCCACAGCAGCGGCAGTAACAGCGAGACAGAGCAACCTGTAATGAGCCGCTTTCTTCACTCGGGGGTTCCCCTTAGCGTTAGTAGCTGCTGCTGCTGCTGCTGCTGCTGCTGCATGGTAAATAGATTTCGATTGCATGCCTCGTCGTGTCTGAGTCTCGTAAAGCAGCAGGAGGAGGAGGAGGAGGAGGCAGCCGCCTGCCCCAGGAGAGGGATACACAGTGGGGCAGAGCAACTCTGATTGTCTGCGATGGACGCGGCGCGATTGCTTTAGTCATGGTCTGCGGGACACGTGCGATAATTATGGTAATATTTGCATTTGCGTGTGGCTCCGTTAAACAGTTGAGTGAGTTGCTGGGCGCCAAGAGACGCGACTCGATCGGATTGACTCGACGGCGGCAGTGCAGGCAGCTTGGAGTTGGCTCCGTCTTGGCCGTTTTCGGGGCTTCTTCCCGGTTCCCGATCATGATCTGGCATAATGGTCTTTTAAACAACAACCCCGCCCCAGGCGCCGCTGACTTTCAATTAGAGTCCGGACTGCAAATGATTTTATTATAAAATTGGTAGGAAGTTGAGTGCGCGGTTTTATTTGGTTTTTATATTTAGTTTCCATTAATTGGTATGCCTGATTACGAACATTATGCGGCCGGGTATGCTTTACAAATTATTTTTAACAATTGTGGCTACGTTTTACACGACTAATTATGCAAAAACCACTAAAGTATATGACTAATGCCCAGAGATCGCGGGCAATAAAATGACATTTACTTGGCTCTATTTGGTAAAGGGACGATGGATGGATGGTTGGCTGGGCAGCTTGTTTCAAACTTGTCACACTGAGTAATCATAAAAAAGATATTAAATTAAACTGTTTAATTGAGTGTAATTCAGCCGCGTTTGGATGCTGACGTCATGGATGATAGGGTCAGAGGCCATTTAGGGTCCGGCAGCAAAAACATTTCAATGAGCCGCCTTGGTTTTTTGGCATTGTAAACGCCAATTACCCATTAGGAGAGTGCACCCAAAAACAGAGGAAATTAAACTTTACGATTGACCATTAAAAATCTGTTAGGCCAGATCATAAAAAGCCAAGTATTCGACATTAAAAAATTGCTCAACTTGAGCTTGGGTCGCCTCAAGGAGAAATTCAGTTGTCAAAACAAGTAACTTGTTGAGAAAACCTTCGTTTTGTAGGAAAACTATGGCGAGTGCTTTTTATTGATGTCTTCGTTTTAGCTAAGAGAAAGTTTCTTTTTATATTTTTACATATTTCTATAATGTAGTCTACTGTTCTTTATTAATTAAAGAGAAACTTGTATAGCAATGTTTCCTTATCTAAGCTCAGCAGGCAGAGTTCCCCTGCTTTAATATGAATGCTTATTAATTATTGAAAGTCTGAGGAGAACGATCTATTCCTGGCATCCAAGACCGACTTATGCTAGCACCTCAATTATAAGATATTTTAATACTTCTTCTATGCGTTTTTCCCTGACATTCTCTGCTAATAACTTCTCAAATACATGCTGAGATTAAGCTTAAAAAGGGAGAGAAAAAAGAACAAGAGAACAAGGGGATACACAGCTCCAAACAGATCGTAAACTATCCCGAATCTTGGCTTGACGCCATTTAAACGCCACCAAAAACAGAGAAAACGAGAATCAAATCGAACGAGATATCGCGAAATTCTGTTACCTGTCTCAGGTCATTGAATGCAGTTCTCCGAGTCTCCCCTCCTCTCTCTCTCTCTGTTTCTCCGTTTCTCCCTTTCCCCGCTCACTTTGATTGCAAACTGTTGAATGAATTCCGCGCTGGCCGCGGCCTGTGAAAGTCGCTCGCCCGCTCGCTCTTTCGGTTTAGAGAACCCGAAAATTGGATTCTGCTTTGAGTTGCCGCCGAGTCGGAATTCCAAGAAGGACATCGGACAGCGGACATCGTCCCGCTCCGCTCCCCTTGCCCCCTTTTATTGGGGGCCGTGTGTTGTTGTGTTCTCATTTAAGGCATTTTATGGCATTTTGTTTTAGTCGCCGCTTCATTATGATTTTTATGGCCACTTTAGCATGGTTGGAGGAGGCTCCTCCGAAGGAGTCGGAGGAGTCTGTCTCGGTTTTCCAGGTGGGAGGAGACCCTTAAAGCGGTTGTGTCCGGGAACAAAAAACCGTTCCTAAAGCTCGTTATAATTTTTGTATTCCTTCTCTTTTGGCCAGGTGATTGGCCTCTCGGGCATTTCTCGGCCGAATTTCGGCTTCAGATATCCTTGGAACTGTTCTCCTGCAGACGTTCTCCCCGATTCTTCTCGATTTCGATCTTGTTCTTCTGTGTTCTCCACTCGAAATGAAGTTGCTCCACTTAATTGCCTTCATTAATATGGCACAATATCAGCGATCGGGAATCGTTTTAGGGCTTAATCGAAGCGGGGCTTAAATAAGTTAAGAAATGATCATTAATTGGAAAGGCATGGGAAGGGGTTGCAGAAGTAGATCGATTTTATGATGAAAAATTATGTTTGCTAATAGAAAATTCTATCAAATTACTTCAGTGACAATGAGAAACACTTCAATTAATTAATTAAATAACTCAAGAAGGAACTATAAATACAAAATGTGAATTTCTTCAATTTTTGCCTCAAGTTGCAAACAAAATTCTCGAGATTCCTTTCCACCGTTTTGAGGTTTCCTTTCAGGCGTCCAGCTCTTCTGCAGTTCAATGAGCCCCTGCAATTCAAATTCCCCCGAAAGCCGGCAAATTCCTTCGAAAAGCACAAAAAGAGATCCACACACACAAAGGAAAGGAATTAAAAACACATAAATGTCACTTTCGAATGGCTTTTTGTTTTATGGAGCAGAGCATCCTTTGGCGGACCAAAACAAAAACACCGAAAAAACAAACCGGAGGAGTCTGAGCAACAAATTTGACGCAAGCGCAGCGCACAGATACAGGCACGGCTTCAGATACACAGATACAGATACAGATACAGATACTGAGACGCAGACAGATGCAGATACTGAAATACTTCAATGCCAGACGACGATGCCCGCTGAACTTGACAATGAACTCCCGGTTGACCAAATTCGAGGGCAAACAAGACAGAGGTGATTTACCTTTTGTGCTGCTGCTGCGTCTCATCTGTGGCTCCTTGAGGAGCCTGGCCTGGCCTGGCATCGCTACCTAACAATAGACACCGATAGGCACCAGCCGCAAGATACGGGGACTCGGATTCGGTCGGAGACTGGCAAACACTTCTGGCGAAACCCATTCAAACGCACTTCGCACATTAACGCCCTGGAACCGAGACCGGGCCCGAACCCTCGCCGCGAACGAAACCGGGAATCTTTCGAGTCCTTTATTCTTTATGGCCCGGCTCTCGGTGTGGGAATCTCCTCCTCGCCAGAGACACATAACTGCAGTCGTCGGGATTCTCGGAACTGACCACTGGACTGGCGTCGGTCATTTCAAAAGCGTGCCGTAATCTCTTTCGAACCGAAAAGCGAAAACAAATAAACCCGGCACAGAATTAATGCACCTCCATCCGTCGATGTCGTCCCCGTCGTCGCTCTGAATCAATATCAGAGGCAGAGGCATTTTTGTCAATGAATCGATGATAATTCGGAGAAAATTTAGAAACTGCTGCAGGATAAATTGACCTTTTTATTGTCAGGAATTTAGATTTGTTGGCTTTCTTGAAAGGGATGCCTAAATTGTGTATCTCTGGATTTATTTTATTTTTATTCAATTGAAATCATAAATTTATTGATAGAGTCAGGGTTGGGCACTTAGCGTTAAGATCGGAGCCCGATAAGCTTTCCTTAAAGCAGAGCCCAGTAACGCGCCTGATTTTATTTGTGTCCATGTGTAGATTTTGTTTTTGTACTATCTAGTGTGCCGTGTTTATCCCAAAAACTCTCAACGGTTTTGTTATCAAACGAATCTGTGTAAATTTAGTCTACAAAGGCCCGAGAATAGTACTTAAACATCTCGACATTGCCTACTCACGATTCCTTCCTTCTATAACAGACACTTCACCGTATATATTAATATGATATCATCCCAAGAGTTAGTGCTCACTTGATAGATACCATAAAGATGTGTGCACTCTGTGTGTGTGTGTGTGTGCTAACCCCATAAATTACGTCTCTCGACGACTTGGTTTCGGTTAACTGAACTCTGAAGTAAGTCCGAGCCCGAGACCGAGACCGATAGCGAGTCCTAGTCCTGACCCCACTCTCCACAATACCACATTGTCCACCCATTCAGAACGGCTCGATTAGCGATAATATCTCGTCGCATTGTCATAATTCTTGGCTGGCCAAGAAGAGCGGACAAAAACCCATTAAAATCTCAATGCCACTCAGCCCAGAGACTCCTCCGACTCCCCAGCCCGCCCCTTGACCCGGCTTAGCTTTCTTCTAATCATCTGGCAATGACAATGACAATGACAATGACCCCATCGCTGCCAAGTTTGTTTACTGACCAGGCCAGGGCTTCTGCTACCGCTGCTGCTGCTGCTGCTGCCGTTGATATATTGGAGCGTTTTGTGTTTATCGAAAGCCATCATCTAATTTTCATTAACTTGTTTTTCGCATACAATAAATCTTTCGTCCTCTCGTTTCGAGGGTCCTCGAACTCGACCCCTCTTCTAAGTGCCCGTACTCACAAAAAAAAAAAAAAAACCCTAGAGCATTGCACTTTGGCTTCAGTTTCCAAAATAATAATAAAAATACTGACGAAAGGTCAATAAATCTTTATATAGTTTAAAACACTTGAAATGTTCCCCAAGTTAATGGCTTCTTCCGTAATTTTTCTAATTAAATAATATGCCTGGGAGAGAGGTGAAGGGGAGCGGCAGACGATAGCATTTTATCAGAGCCTCTCATCGAGATCATAATGGGAGCACTCTTCAAATAATGCTGCAGAGCGAAGGCGCAGGAGGAGCACTTGGCCACCACTCGGACGCAGCATTATTAGCCAAGTTTACAGACACATTTGTCAATTTTATGGTGCCAACAGGACGATGTATGACTTTCGAGCTTTTCGGGGCGAAACGATGCCGCATTGCAATTATTATGAATCATTTTCCGGACAGCTTCAGTGGTGGATATATGGTGGAGGAAAACTGGGAATGGAAGTGGAAGTGGAAGTGGAAGTGGAAGTGGAGATGGAGATGGCGGGAGGAGATCCTGGCTGCCACTGGTGGCAAGCGAGTGAGATCTGAGTTAATTACCGTCAACGCAACTTTTTTAATTCATTTCGACAAACATTGGCATACATTTTATATACCCTTTTTTTACTGGCCATTTAAATAATTATAGAAAGTATTTACGTAATTAAATTAATTGGGGAAATATTTAAGCCCCTAAAGGGGAAGTTTAAATGATTTCAAAAGGACTTTAACTAGCTAGATTATTATAATATTCAAGGGCTTGCTTATAACTGAGGATATATATATATATATATATATATATCACAGGCTTCTCTGATATCTCTGAATCCAGGACAAGGGTATTTCCAGTTTTCTCACTCTCAAGTGCTGAATGTTCCTTATTGTTTTTGTTTCTGTTTGCTGGCGATGATGATCGATGACGGCATCGGCTTGACCTCTCTCCGAGTGTGTCTGATTTTATTGGAAAAGTTTTCTTAGCCAGCAGCCTAGCGCCCCACCCTGCTCACTCCCTCCTGTCCCTCCTGGCCCACCCTCCGCAGTGTGCAAATCATATTTTATGGCCATCATTATTACCTAATTTTTATGCTATGCCAAAGGAAAACTGCTGCTAAAACTTGGTCCTGGCCGCTGGGGAGAGGAGCAGGACCTTGTTGCACATTCCCCAGCCAGCCCCCAGAAAGAATTTCCCTCGACTGTCTCGGCACTGATAAAAGTTTTCTCTCTTTCTCCAGTTTTCCCTAATGTTTTTTCTCTCCCTTCTTTTTTTCTTTTTAATTTTAGTTTGCATTTAAGCGAGCATGGCAGACAAAATGCGATTGCTAATTTTTCATGGCGGATAATGAATGATATATTGGCTGCAACAATCTGGGTCGGCAAGCTGAAGGGAGCGGGGAGGAGGGTTTCAGGCAATTATTCAAACTATTTGTCAGCACAAACTGAAAACAAAAGGAAAGGCAAGGCGATGCAAGTTAAGGCAGTAAGTGGACGGAATTCGGTGGTAATTAGGCAAAAGTTAGGACTCGACTTTGATAGCCGGCAGAATGAGATATGGTAGTAAAGCAGGCAAGTGATAATAAGGAATATAAAGAAGAGACTACAAAAGGCAGGAATTTGAACAACTCAGTTATAAGTACAAGTTTATTTTACAGATATAGCTTGGTTAATGCTACTTAAGGCATTTTTAATGACTTCTTTATAAAGGTTTTCCCAGTTTAGGCTTACACTGACAGATATATGATAGTATGTACTCAAACTGACCAAACTCAAATACAGGGACCGAGTGCTTGCTATGGTCTCGAGCTTTCTATCTCGCTCGCACTCGCCTTAGTCAAAATAATAAACATCGAGATGAAGAGCAGGGCCAAGTTTTTAAGGCATGCTTCTTGCCTTGATGATAAAAACACTTGTTTTAAGAATATATATTCTTAATTTTAATCCCTAGTATTTTTGTGATTGTTTGGAGCTTCGTTATTCAAACTGGGTATTATATTTAAAGAATTTTAAGCAAATTTGTGCTCGAAGTGTGCCAAGTTCCTTAATCAGTACTCGATATCTCAATTTCAATATGCCATAGTTCAGTTTTATCCCCCAGTTTAGGCTTTAATCCAAAATATCCATACTTTTAAGCTGTCGCTTGAACTGGCTGGGATTACTTACGCCACAGTTAACTCAATTTAACCAGCAATTTTGCCACAAGACAACTTGATCCAAATGGAACATCAAAGTTATATGGTAGAGCCCTGAAACAGAAACTGTTAACGGTGGATCTGATAACTGATTTGAGCGATAAGCCAGCTTTCAATTTGCTACTTTCCTCCTCAAGGCCAAGGAACCTGGGAAGCTGCCCAAGCAGACACTCAGCGTCGGGGCAAAGGGTGTCCCGGGCTACATGTGTGCCACAGACACATAAAGTAAATACATAATGCTGGGCAAACGACTAATATGCGATTATGGCAAATCAAATGCTCCTCCAAAATCAACACACACACACAGCAGGCCGGAGGGAAGAGGGAGACTTTTCAGCACTTTGCACATCTGTTCGAATCCCATTTTTTCGCTCTCTTTTTTTCGGGCCAGACATTGCCGGGCAAGGAAGGAAAAAGTAAGTACAAACCCAAATATAATAAAAATCAGGGGCACAAACGGAGAGGAGGAAGGGGCGGCGGTGTGTCTGGGCAAAGGTTACTGACACAACACGCACATTGACCTTGATCGCAGACAGAGCGCTGATTTCTAAGCAGCAGGGGGAACGGGCAACGGGACCTGGCGAAGGTTCAGCTACCGCACAGGACACAGGACAGAGGACACAGGGCACAGGGCACAGGATAATGGGCACTGGACAGACGGCATAAATTATTCGCCAATTTATTTACACTCCCAACCTACCGCCTTGTTACATCACAAGTAAGGCAGGGAAGTGTAAGAGGCGAAGGGAAATCAGGAGTGGAGTAACGGATACGAGAAGGAAATGAAAGGAAGCTGACCTGAGAAAAGTTAATAATTCAGTCGATTATTTTAATATTTAAAGGCAAATATATATTTTACATTTAATTCAAATTAGAAAGAAATAGAAGTAAAAGAAGAAGAAGTAAGTATTACTATAAAAAATATTTATGTATTTATTTATTTTCTTATGACGTGGCCAAATATAAAAACAAACTTGGACTGCGTGCCCCCTATAAAAACGTTGTCACCAAATTTGGTAGCGCTAGCTGATAAAGTCTCTGAGTTCTGAGTGTTTATTCGCATTAACGGACAACCAGAGAGACGGACAAACATACATGCGTACAGACTGTAATTATAAATCCGATCTATTTGTGTAATTAAAACGAAATCTCTTTCCTCATCAAAAGGTTATGAAATTTCTATATAACCGATACAATATAGCTTATAGTCTTTGAAATCTAAGTGTTTATCCAGAGTAACGGACAAACGGACAGACGCACAGACAAACAAAGTTACATCCTGACATTCTTACAGTATTAATAAATCGGAAAGCGAAGAGATTTCTATACATCCAATACTTTAGTCTTATAATACCTTACTTACAATACTTTTAATTTTTTGAAATATAGGTGTTTATATAGATTAACGGACAAGCGAACATACGAACAGAAGGTATAAATAGCCTATTTATTCACAAATTAGAAATTCTATGACATATCCTCCTCAGAAAGTGATGGAATATCTTTATATCCAATGTTATAATGCTCCAGTTTTCACTAATTCCAAGTTATTTATTATATATAGTTTGCTCCGCTTCTTCTCTGCGGGTAAGGTGTCTGTAAATTAAATATCTTTCTATTAGTCTCTAGAATTTTAGTAATTTCTGGTATATTCTTGCCCAAATGAAAGCTCTGATGGCGATGGAAATAGCCACCGCCGGACAGTGCAGTCAGTCGATCTGTTCGAAATTATTTAATATAAAAAACATTGTCTCGCTTTGGAATATTTTATTAGTTAAAAGTTCCGGATGGCAATGCAAAATCCAGAGCATCACCTAGACATAAACTTGAACTGTGCATAAGCAGATTACAGAGTGGCTCTGAGAGTTCGAAAGCAAAGCATTATCGTACTGCAGCGAGTCACTGTTGCCGTGTGCGAGTTATACGTAGAAGAGGAACCCACGGCTGCACAGGAGCTTCGCTCTTACCTTATCTCCACCTGGCGGACGACCTATGATCTGATCGGATGATGAGGGAAGATAAGCAGGGCTATTTTCGGGACTGGACCTATGCTGGCTTCGGCGTCTGAAACTGATACGGCAAGGCCACCAAGTCGGGGGCTATATAAACCCAGAGAAACTGCACCAAAGACAACAGACTTTAGGTGTTGGTCGTTGATCGAACCAAGGCCGGAGCAGTTGAATCAAGGAAGAGCAGGACTGACAGGATCCAGGATGAAGCTGACCCTAGTGATACTGGCCCTCGTGGGCTGCGTGGCCGCGTTCAGCGTGCCACCGCACAAGGCGAAGTTAGCCGACAAGGAGTTCCTCGAGAAGCAGAAGTTCCTCCTCGAGATCGTCTACCGCCCCGAGGACCCACTGATGTTCGAGGAATGGATCAAGCTGGGCCAGAAGCCGATCTTCGAGAAGGCACACTATGAGGTAAGCAACGGAGATGCCTTTCCTGAAACTCCACCTCCAAGAAATGGTTTTCTCTTTTCGTAGACCTACGACTTCTACATGGAGAAATTCTTTGAGTCCTACAAGCTAGGCGCCCTGCTGCCCAAGGGCGAGTTCTTCGGCTCCTTGGTGAAGACCCACCACAAGCAGGCCTACGGTCTGTTCAACTTCTTCTACTACGCCAAGGACTGGGAGAC